>JAWUZG010001016.1:0-62973 GCA_036785705.1 Acanthornis magna
ACCAAGCCATACTGTGATTATTGGATTATACAACAAATTGCTATAATGATTTTAAGAAATCAATGGTAAAAAAATGATATTGTGGTAACAATTAGCAGGACATTAGGAGGTTAATCCCTTCAGAGTGAGGAGATGTTGGCCCTCTGATCTGCTCTGAAAATGATTTTATTACACAAACTGGGGTTAGGAATACAGTGATCTGGCCTTGGTGTCTGAAGTAATACAGCTGAGCTCACTTTCAGAGGTTGGGACTAGGATCTACATTCGCAATTTACTATGCAGTTTGAGAACAGGGAATATAGCCCTCACATCCTTTCCAGATGGCACTGAAGGCTACAGCCTTTAATTAAAACAGTACGTGGAGACTGAATAGTGAATTTTGATGATGCCAAGTTGTGTTCTCTTGATCCATGTAATGACTAGCAATGTCATCTTTGTGCCAATGAAACAAATTTCAGTCAGCAGAGGCAGTGGAAAAAGGACAACTTTCTTTCTGTCTAACAATTCATTGAACATGTTACTGAAAGAAAATCACTGTAAAGAGTGGTTTTTGTTCTCTGTGTTTCAGGAAAGTTTATCTATATTTCTAATGTTGCTAATAACATTAGTTATTTGCAGTCCCTATCGAGACTAAGCTCTTATTTTTTTGTCTTAATCAGCATTTAGAGTCTTTGCAACTGTAGTAGTATTACTAATCTTGATACAATAGTTGAGGTTTCCATGCAATTATGGTCTCAGAAATGAAGGAAAACACTCTAAGAGCTGGCTAGTATATAATTTTAATCTCAAATTCTTATCAGGCAGATTTGAAGATGAATGGAAGACTGTTCTGCAATCTCCAACAGTGATGTCTAGATTCCTCTTATTCTTATTAAGGGATACCTAAACCCTTTGCTTTCAAATCCAGAGAAACAGTTAAGCCCCTCCAGATTAATAAATCTTGGTAATTTACGCTGAAATCACTATCCAAATCTTATTTATTTGAGAGGAACAAAGTTATCTACAGGAAAAGACCCAGAGAATGTACATTTCACCCTAGGTGTTTCAAAAGATGTCAGGAATAGACAGAAAGTTTCCAGGAACAGTTTCCATGAATGCAAGGTATCTGTTCAAGACAGAAGTTCAGCATAATATCAAAACACCAACTTACTTGTAAGTTCACGGTCCGTGCTGAAAAGTCTTGAACTTTAACCGTTGGGTTATTGACATAGGATAGTGAAAAGTAAACCCAAGAATAAATAAGTGCTTTTAATCTCATATAAAATTACAACTGAAAACCTGTTTAATGCAATAAACAACTAATAACCAAGGTTTGATGGTATTTCTTACTACCGTCCTGAACAAGAAAATGTGATTTCGATAATATTAATGCTTATAATGGCATACACATGTCTTTGAAAAGATATAAGCTCTATAGATGTGAAAAACTGGAAAGTTCTCAATGCTAATAGAAATGCTAATATAAGCAAAAGCATGATTGAAATGGGATTGACAGGCTTTACTTATCTTTTATTTATTTGACCAAAACACAGACTTGGCATGTTATACTGATGGCAAAGATTTTACCAAATCCATGTCCCTCTATTCCTGAAGGTATAAAGAAATAATTTTTTCCTCCAAAATTCTAAAATAACAAGCTCAAGTGTGCTTGCAGAAATCTGTTCTCTAGAGTCCTTGAGTACTTTTGAAAATTACAGCCACGTATTATTATGCATAAATACGTCTTGCAGAAAGAATCTCATTCATAATTGCTGTAAATCACAGCAGGCTCATTGAGAATGCTGTTCTTTTGATATTAGATTTAGGTCCAATTCAAATCTAAATAATCAAGTTGTTCAGTTTCTTAGAAAATTCTAAATCCACTGTATTTTAGAAACAAAATACAGCCTGTAGATTTTGAGAGGTTTTTTTTACAAAATTGTCATTCTTTTTATTTGTCTAATTCACTACAGATGTTCTTTCTTTCAATTTTGAATTAGTTATTTTCAGATTTTAAAAGTCTGGAAACATGTCTACATTACATTAGTGATTAGAATACAGGAGACTATGAAGTAAGTCAATAGTTTTTATTTGGAACACTTACACTTCCTTGAAATCTTACGCAGTGGAAGAGTCATCGCGCTGAGTATCACAATTAGCTCCACAGTACGACTATACCACAAGTAAAGCAGCTAAATATACTTCCTTGTTACAGTGCAAGCACAAAAAATTAATGCACATGGGCTATTTCAGAAAATATGCCTTTTGTTGACTGTGGCATTCTCCAAAGTGACACGTAGCTACTGAATTTCAATTTCATATGGTGAAAATGAATGATCTCCACCAGGAAATGTTTGGACACAAAGATAATTTCATTTGCTTTGTTCTTCCTATAAATGCCCAACATCAATCACTCTTGTTAAATTTTTCTCCCAATAAAAATGTAATTTTTAAAAAAATTGTATTTCTTATTTACTCAAGTGCAACCAGAAATAAGTATTAATACAGTTTAGATTAATTTGAATATATTTTTTATATTTTCCCCAGTACGTGTTGAAGAATTAGCACTGGCTGATCACATTATCTTTTTAACAGCTTAATCAATCAGAAGATATCAAATGCACTTGGACCTCTGCTCTCTGGAATACAGACCATGTGATGAGTAGGGTTTGGTCTGAGATTTAGGACACTTCTGCTATGTGCTTAGATCTGTCTTGTGATTTGTAGTGCAAGTCTGGTCTATATCTTCGGTTTTGTAGGCCTTTCTCTCCTATTTTCCATTCTTAAATTTCCTTTGTGGTTTTGTGTTGGCTTTGTGTGGGAGACGTGCGTGTACATGCATGTCATGTGGGGTTTAGCTGCATATTCTGCTTCTATTTTTGCACCTTATGATAGGCATAGTAATGATGGCTACATAATTGATAGTCTATTTGCTACCATTTAAAAGTTCTTTCCATCAATAATATGTTTAGAATGGCTTTTTTTTTCTTTTGTCAGCTGAGTTTAAGCACATAATACAGTACCTGTTTCTCAATGCTCATAGATACTCTTTTCCAGAACATGTGTTTGTTGACCTGACAGTACTTTGAAAACTTCATGTCCCATACAGAATTCATGCAAAAATTACATAAAATGTATTTTTCTACCAAAAAAAAAAAAAAAAAAAAAAAAAAAATCATAATTAGGACCTACTGAACAATTCAATACCTATTTTTTCCTTATTGTATACATGTACAAATCTATCCTCTATTCTACTTTAAATGCATCTGCTTTCTGAAAATGAATGCCACTCAGGACATGGGTTTTAAGTGCAGTTCTAGTACTTATTTAGTAGCTTGATCCAGCACCCCATACTTTATCAAGAATAAATTACACTCCTGTTAAACTTACTGCTGAACAAGGAGTCACCATCTTATTAAAATCCAATCTAACATGCATCACATTTGGTGGATAGAATTTTTAAAAAATTGGAGAGGGTAAATAGTTCAAAACACCATAGCTAGAAAATGTTTGTGGAATGTGAAGGGAAAATAGCAACAAACATGCAATGTACATAATATATCTGTTTAGGAAAAGACTTGCTCTTTGCGATCCTCTTGATAAATTTATATCACACCTTTGGCTGTTAATCTGAACTGAACAGAACAAGTCCTTATGGAAGAAATGTTATGACACATGCAAGGGCATCTGCACTAGCTTAAGAAGTGGTTCCGTGAGACCTTCATGAAGCTCAACAAGTCCAAGTGCAAGGTGCTGCCATGCGGAGGAGGACTAGGGTTCTCATGGAGGAAAGGCTGAAAATGAGCTGGCAACGTGCACTTGCAGCGTGGATGACCAACCATGTCCTGCACTGCATCAGAAGAAGCATTGCCAGCAAGTTGAGGAAGGTGATTCTCCCTGTCTATCCTAAGTTCCCGCCTGGAGTACAGCATGTAGCTCTGGGGTTCCCAAAGTACAAATGACATGGACTTGTTGCAGAGAGTCCAAATGCCCACAAAGATGATCAGTGAGCTGAATTTTCATATGAAAATAGGCTGAGAGAGCTGGAGTTGTTCAGCCTGAAGCTGAGAAGGCTTTGGGGATATCCTATTCCAGCCTTCCAGTAATTAAAAATGGCTTTTTAAAAGGAGGGAGAGTGTCTTTTTACATAGGCCCACAGAGATAAGGCAAGGAGGAATGGTTTTAAACTAGAGGAAGAAAGATTTAAATTTGATGTTGGGAAGAAATTCTTTATTCAGAGGGCAATAAGGCACAGGAACAAGTTGCCAAGAGATGATGTGGTTGCTTCACGCCTTACCTCTTCAAGGTAAGGTTGGTCGGGGCCCTGAGCAACCTGATCTGGTGGGTGAAACCCCTGCCCTTGGTGGTTGAAACAAAATGATTCTTCAGGTCCTTTCACAACCAAACCATTCCACAATTCTGTGGTTCTTTGCTAAATACATTTACTGCCATAAGCTTTACTGAGGTTAGACTTCTGATCTTAATTTGCACTGAAAAGCACATAAAAAAGTGTTTGTTCATCAGTTTCAGACACATTTTGCAAGCATAGAAAAGAATTGGCTGAATTCTTTTGTGCAGTGCACTGTTGACTAACATAAAACAAAATTATGAAGCTCAAGAAAATTATTTCACAAGAAAGGATGTGAGATCTCATATGAAATGAGGACTTCTCACTAAGCCTACTAAGGTGTCCTTTGCCACTTCCTGATACTTGAGTATTTTAAGAAAAAAGATTTTAACATATAATGGAAAAATAGCTTCCTGAGAAACAATCATGCAGTGGTGCATCTAAGTCAAAACCTGCCATTGCCTAAGCTACATTTTCATAAGTAGAAAATGTTGGAAAAGACCTCTAAGAGCATAGAGTCTAACCATTAACCCACCACTACAAAGTCCCACTAAACCATGTCCCTAAACACAACATCTATGCTTCTTTTAAATACCTCCGGGGTGGTGACGTAAACACTTCCCCGAGCAGCTTTCTCCAGTGCTTGACAACTGTTTCCGTGATGAAATTTTTCATAATGTCCAAACTAAACCCACAAAGTGATATGGTTAGAGAGAATAGAAGAAGATAGTACTAACAGGTGTGAGAATGGATTTAACATGATTCTTCTTCAATGGTGTGTTTTTTGCTCCTGCCAACATGAGGGACAATATTTCTAGCAGTTATTGTAATGTCCTTGATAAAACATTATCAAGGACACTATGACAAGCAAGTCATGTGTCTAGATTAAGTCTAGATTAATCCTGTTCAAATCAACTGCATCCATTCAGTTAATGGTGACTTAAATGTGAGAAAAATTTGGCTTGCATACACTGCAGTCACACCTTAAATGAATCATAAACAATTAATGGAATTCTGATCTTAATATTTTTTTCTGTTCCCTGTTTTCAGTAAAACCGAACTTTGTACAAAATACACTATCAGAAGAAAAGTAAATATTTGCTGAATTTCGGAAAACCCTTAGAATTTATTTTCCTTTTTTCCATATTAGAGAATCCCAAGTGAGTTCTTATGACAGAATCTTTACAGCATTTCACTAAAAAAATGTAAACTATGTCCTTGAAAATAGCACAGCTATAATTCTAATAATTATGGGCAACTTACCCACAGAAAATGATCTCTTACTGAAACACCAAAATTTTTAAAATGACACTGAAGAGAACCAGAATTCCAACATGTAACTAAATTAATATAAAAAGCGGAGTTTTTTTAAAAGTTAACCCCATTCAATCTCTTCAGACTTTTTTTCTTGAAAAAAAAATAGTGAGTGACTCTAAATCTGTTCTATTTGAAATAATTAAAACCAAGATTAGGGCATGACCTAGAGAGATATAAAAGCATATAGATTTGCTTTAAAATAGTTAAAGTTGGTAGCATGGGTAATATAAAGTTGACAACCATTATTTTGACTCCTGAGTTTCTCTTTTTTCTTATGATGGGAAAAAAGGAAAATTTCAGGGATGCTGGAAATTATTAGGTTTATGAAAAGCAAAAAGTGAAGGACTTTCTAGGAGAACAACATTTTCATTGTTAAATCTTACATTTTTTTCTAGCACTAAGTGGAAATATTTCACTTTTTGAATTTATTAGAATAGATTTCTAGAGAGAAAACATACAATAAAGTACAATTGAAATGAAAATCCTGATGATACATTATTTTCTAACTCAGACATAACTTTCTTTCATGAAATGACACATACTGGCTCAGTATGAAACCATGTGAAAGAATTATTCTCAGTCATGCTACCTAATCTGTATAACTTTTGGCCCAGAAATGTTCTCAAAGACTCACAGTTCTTTAAACTATAAATTTGATGTCATCTAGTACCCACTTCTTGTGGAGAAAAATAGGGACATTGAGCTTCTTCCAAGGGATTCTTTTAAAATCTCTTTTCTTAAATTTCATGGAGGATAAATCAGAGATTATCTGTAAAAATATATTGCAAAAATTAACATATTTAATACCATTAATTTAGAAGGAAAAAACCTACTACAATAATCTCGGTCTTGAATTCTTTGGGTATGAATGATTGCAAGAAGTATGAATACTTCCATTACTGGCTTTTACTTAGAATACTAATGTGCAAACAGGGTCCAGGCACAGAGTGACTGTGTTATGAGTGACCTCATTTTGTTTGCCATGGCTTTGGTTAATTAGCGCTTAGGACTCCTGTTCTGTTCTCCTTTTATCATAGCGTTATTCAGCTCCCCATAACAAGAGCAGTGTTTGTTAATATGGCTATGATTTACAGCATCGTTAATATATTTTATACTACAATTGTCAAATATTTTATGATGAACCTGTCCTTTCTGATATAAGAAAAGTGAAAACATGAAAATGTCAAGAGTTAGTATTTATGATATTCTTTCTGACATGGCAATACCCAATGCTATATTGGCTGGAACATTTGGGAGTCCTAACGTAATGCACAACATAAGGGGATTTTTTTTGGAAAAAAATAATTGAGTGACCACTATGGATTTGCTTAGATAATCATATATATACAATTGGCAAAAAGATATCTTGTTGAACAGCTTTGCATTTTTGTAAGACATCTGTATTCTAATATACGCACTAAGCAATAATGTTACTGCTTACTTAGGAACTATAGATTTGCCTGAAAGATGCAAATACACAATGTTTATGCCTAATAGAAGACTCTTACTGAATCAGATCTACAAAGCAGAGATTAAAAAACATACAAGGGAGTAATTATTATTAAAGCAAAAAAAAAAGTTGTGGGAGGAGCAAAATCAATTTTCATTGTTATTTGCTATCAAATTGTCTCATGACAACTGTCACATATTTGTGATTCCAGGAAGATTTACTGGTGTAGTTGCAGATCCATTATAATGCTATGGCACACAACTAGATCAAATGTAACATATTTACAAAAATTCCACTGGTTAAGAAAAGGCAGACACTCTGGCCTTTAAGTTTCTTTCTAAATCTTTTTATGTTAATAAAACTGAGACGTGAAACAGACAGTTTCACAACAGACAGACAGATAATTTGTAAGGGTTCAAGTCCATTACCTAACTTGGAAGTCCTTGAAGGAGGAAGGACAAACTCCTGTCCAGGAGATTCAGACTTCCTCATTGATTACTGGCATCAGAGCAGGACCCAATTTTACCAGCAGACTTGTTGAATGCTAGGAGGAACTCTGCTCTCTGAGTTTGTAAAGGCTGAGGGTATTAGCCAGTGATATATATATTCTCTGCAGACACTGAACTGTGGGCAGAACATGTCCATTTCTCTAACATGATTTACTTTCCTAATGAGCTTGGGGGAAAAAAAAAACCTCTTAATAAAAAGTGGGAATGAAAGGCACCATGTAGATATCAGAAGCAAAGACACAGTAAAGAAACGAGTAAATTTCTTTTCGTCTTTAACCTTTGTAAGATTAGGATGGCAGTAGGATGTTGACAGCAGCTGATAGCAACCCTCACAAAGTCAAATTATTAACAGAGAAATAACTAGCTGGGTTGTATGATTTATTGATGTGAAATTCCCATAGAAGTTAATAAAATTATGGCTTAATTGAATGACCTCTCTCATTGTCTTTTCTTCTGGTTGACTGATATCTCATTCATTTCTCACATAAAGAGAAATATATTACACTTCTACAATATGTTTAGCTGGAAAGCTTTCTAAAAAGTGTTAATCCATGTGGTGCTCTGTATGAAGAATGGATTGGTGACCATTTAAATAGTGCAGAAGAAATATTTTGAAAAATCAACATACAAAATAACAATAACCACAAAATACAGAGCATGATAATGCAGGAATAATTCATGTGAACAGATTGCTACTACCTAAATTGGATTTTTTCCAGAGCTAACCTTGCTTAATCTTGTGAGGAGTGCCAATGCTTTTTTAATGATGACAAGTCATGAAGGCCTCTGTTTAGCTTTTCAGAAGATCACTGTTATCTTAAACTTTGTTATGTTTGTTATGAATATTAGGCAGGAAGTGCACATTTTAATCCTCCACCAATCTAAAATCCACCACAGAACCACAGGTTTCTTGGCTATATTTCACCATATTTTAAAAAGCAAACTATAAATTTAATATATTTTTTAAAAAATTCAAATTCAACAATACGGTCTCCAATTTCACTTAGAACTTTTTAACAGAGTACCTGCAAATAAATGTACACCTTATAACAAACCAGAACAAACTGTGTTTTTCTAAATGTACAGTTTTCAAGGTGTCTCACTTTCTTCTCTCTTCTTCTAGTCAAAAGAAATAAATATAGAGATGGTATTTCACATACAAGTTTTTTTCCAATAACTGAGGAGAAACAAAGAGTATATTTCATTTTAGTTTGGAAAATTTTCAGAAAACACATGCACAAATGTGAAACAAGGTAGTTCTCTATAGTTCTAAAGTCTGCTTCCCAGTCTCTACAAAGTTGCTTATTCTGGAAGCATAAAGCTAAGAATTATTTCAATAGAAGTTGAAGACCATTTTGCAATGCAGTTTTTCTGATGCATAAGAAAATTGGTAGCAAATTATTCAGAGAGTGGTATCCTCAAAAGGTGTAACAGAAACTTGGCAATCCTGCATATTCAGCCTCAGTCTTCTGCCACGAGGGAGTATGAAATAACCATGCCTTAAATAACTCCAAAAATTCCAGGGTTCTAAAGCTAGATACAAATCATTGTAAAATCTGCAAATAAACTGGTGTTGAGGCTGGTTGTGGAGCTCAGATGATGCAGTATTAATGTGAAATAGTGACATAGATCATAAACACAATTAATTAGAATCATCTAGACTGGAATCCTAAACTGGAAAAGAACATTTTTCTAAGAGCATTGAGTCCAAATGTAAACTTAATGTTACCAAGGTCACCATTAAACCATGTCCATAAATGCCACATCTACACATCTTTTAAATACCTTCAGGGTGAATAATCTATCCACTTCCCTGGCAGCCTGTCCCAGTGCTTGACAACTCTTTCAGTGAAGGAAGTTTTTCTAATTATCCTATCTAAACCTCCACCAGTGCAACTTGAGGCCATTTCCTCTTGTCCTGTTTCTTGTTTCTTGGGAGAAGGGTCTGACATCCACCTGGCTACAACCTCCTTTCGGGCAGTTTTAGAGAGTAATAAAGCCTAGCACATGCCTCATTTCCTCCAGGCTAAACAAAGGCATCTCCCTCAGCCACTCCTAACAGGACTTGTGCTATGGACCATTCACCAGCTTTGTTGCCCTTCCTTGGACAACTTCAGCAGCTCAATGTCTTTCCTTTGTGAAGGGCTGAGAATTGAGCCCAGGATCTGAGGTGCAACTTCACCAGTGCTGAGGTCAGGTGAATGACTACACCCCTGGTCCCGCTGGCTACTATTGTTGATCCAAACCAGGATGCCATTGACCTTCTTGGCCACCTGGGCACAGCCTGGCTCATGTTCAGCTGCTGTCACCAGCACCCCCAAGTCCTTTTCCTGTGGGCAGCTTTCCAGCCACTCTGCCCCAGCCTGTGGCACTGCCTGGGGCTGCTGTGACCCAAGGGCAGGACCGGCACTTGGCCTTGTTGAACCTCATACCCTGGGGCTCAGCACATCTATCCAGACTGTTCAAATCCCCACAAATCCCAAATCAAGCCTTTCTACCCATGAAAAGATCAGCATTCTTGTCCATGTTGGTGTCATCAGTGAGTCATCTGACAGAAGGTGCCCTCAAGCCCCTTGCCCAAGTTTTTGATAAAGATGTTAAACAGGACTGGCCTCAGTACTGAGTCCTGAGGAACATCAGTGTCCTGCAACCAGCTGGATGTAACTCCATTCTCCACCACTCTCTGGGCCCAGCCATACCGTCAGTTTTTTACCCAGTGCACAAGTCTAAGCTGTGAGCAGCCAGTTTCTCAAGGACACTGCTGCTGGAGATGCTGTGAAAGACATTGCTAAAATCCATGTAGACAATACCTAGAGGCTTTCCCTCACCTACTAAGTGGGTCACCTATTCATAGAGGAATATCAGTCATAGAACCATCACAGAACAGTTTGGATTGACAGAAATACTAAAGATCATCTAGCTCCAACAAATATCATAGACGGAGATCAGGTTAGTCATACAAAATTAGTAGATAAATGTAAAGTATTAGAAAGAAATTTATGGAGATCAAAGAGACACCCCACATAGCTCCCACTGGATCAGTTCAAAATAATCCTTAGAATCCAAGTACAGTCCGACTCAACAGTGGAAGGATTACATTCTGACTTTTTTTTGTAAATTTACAGATTTTAACTGTTCTGAAGACTGAAGCGGTTTATTTGGTCAAATGTACTTTTTCTTTTCAACGCTTTTTTTTTTTTTGTCTCTCTGACGTAATGGAATGATCTATCTTTCACCTACACTTCACAACTATTATCTGATTTGACAAATCATATGGGACTAAATAGTTTTAAATACAGACATTTGATCAGAGGATCACAGAATAAGCTAGGTTAGAAAAGACCTTTGAGATCATTTAATCCATTCAATGATTGAACATCACCTTGCCAATTACACCATCTCGCTAAAATGCCACATCCAGTCTTTTCTTAAACACCTCCTAGGACGGTGACACCACCACGTCCCTGGGCAGCCCATACCAATGCCTAATTGCTCTTTCTGTGAACGTCTTCCTCATGTCCAGCCTAAACTTCCCTGGCATAGCTTAAGACTTTCTCCACTTGTCCTGTTGCTGGCTGCCTAGGAAAAAAGCCCAACCCTCACCTGGCTACACCCTTCTTTCAGGCAGTTGTAGAGAGTGATGAGGCCACCCCTGACTCTCCTCCTCTCCAGGCTAAACAACCACAGCTCCCTCATCTGCTCCTTATGGGACTTGTGTACCAGATCTTTCACCAGCCTTATTGCCCTTCTCTGGATGTGCTCCAACATCTCAGCATCCTTCCTAAACTGGGGGTCCCAGAACTGGACACAGCGCTCAAGGTGTGGCCTCACCTGAACTGAGTACAGGGGGACAATCCCTGCCCTGGTCCTGCTGGCCATATTATTGCTGATGTAACCTAGGATGCCATTGGCCTTCTTGGCCACCAGGGCACAGCTGCTGTCAATCTGTACCTTCAGGTCCATTTCTGCCTGGCCACGGTTTAGCCACTCTGTTCCCAGCCTGTAGTGTTTGATGTATAATCCCTGTGGCCATACTATCCATGAGAGGTAGGATTCATAGAGTGATTTGGAACATCTTCCCCAGTTAGTTTCTAAAAAAGGTACTTTAAAAACCAGTTTAGTTGTGAGTAGTGAAAGAAAAGTCTGAAAGGTTAGAATTTACTAAGAAACTTTACACTCAGTTTTCATCAAAATGTGTCTTTAAAAGAGTGTTTGTCTTAACACTTTGAGTAGCAGTTGAAAGGAAAAAAGAGTTTTAGGAATCAAAATCCTCTAAAATGGCCTGAGGTCTTTCAGTAAGAAAATGAAATTATGTTGATAGCCAAAAAACAAGGGACATTATTCCTCTTGCTTCACCAATCTCCATGTGGTTGTGCAGCTTGGTTTGCACATTTGATCATATGCATTTCGACAGATATGCTAATACTGCCAGTGATACTAAGGAAAATGTGGCTATCATTGTTGGTGTGTCAAGTCCAGTGTTTCAAAGCGATATCTGTGGTTATTTTTAAATTATTTCACTCTGTTTTATTCTCCTCAAGAATAATTTACTGTCTTGCTAGCTACATTTGCATCAATACGTTACATTTCAAGTATCGGGAAGTTTTTCTTCATTTTCATAATTTCACAGGAATATAAACTTTGCTGCATTAGAATGGACCAGCAGCATACCTGGCCCATTTTTTTTTTTTTCTCAAAAAGAGGTTCTGACTGTTTACAAATTAATTGCACAGTGTAAAATACAGACTGAAAAATACAGTCAATACAGTAAAAAAAATCCAATCTAGAGTATTTTTCCCGCTTACCTTCATTAAAAAGAGGTCTTTGCCTCAGAGGATGTTTGTTGAAAATGCTATTTCTAAGTCTTAAAATATGAAATCCATTTTACGTCATTCACTGTGGACTGTTTTGAAATATACTTCACCTCCACTTGTAGAAAGACATTTTCACTTTAAATCTACCTGATCAGAATTGTAATAAACTCATTTTTACTGTTACACAATTGACTTAATTTTGGTATTACTTTGTTAGTTAGAAAAAAAATATGTGCCTCACAGTTACAAATATTTATCTTTCAAAAATTTTTACCTTATCAGAAGATCACAAGTGCTTAATCAACTTTACAACACTGCATAGGAAGGTAAGATTGCTACAGATGAAGGAACTGAGGTATATGAAGTCTGTGTAATCTGGATGTTGTAGCTTATCTACAGGAGAGCTGTAAGTCAATATTTTAGCATCTATAAATACTTGTAAATTCTGTTCACAAACTCATGTGCTAAAGTGCATACAGATACACATATAGGCATGGGTACCTGTATACATTTGAAATCCATCTTTTTTGTATGTGTGAGTTTATTTCTAAATAAAGTTTGCATTTTAAACTAAAAATAAATTTGAAAACATATTTCCTTTAGTCACATCGTAATATAATCTTTGTGGTATTTATGTCACCACAAATATTCCTGCCTGCAGCTCTGCTTGATGAAATTTTGTGACTGACATAAATCTTGTTCAAGAGCTGTTGGCATGCTACAGAATATATTTTGCACATATGAAGAGCATCTTCTGTAAGGTTCTTTGTAATTAGGTTTTGGAACTAACAGGAGGAATTGTAGAATAAGCAAAATAATATAATTTTTTAAAACATTTGATAAATTTTAAAACCAGGAGAATATAGAACTATTATAGTTGCTTTAACTTAGCTAATTCACTCTTCATAGAATTTAAATTATTAACTGCCACACACGTGCAAACATTTTCCCCTAAGGGTATAGTTCAATTCTTTGAGAAATGGTCTAGTATAGACTGTATAGGGAAGGGTTTTAAAGGTTTGGGCTTTCATTTATTAACCTTTTCTTTCTTCCTTTTTGATTCATATGCATCTTTATTTAATTTTGTTTGTTGTAGTTCTCTGACAGGGACATCAACTGATCAGTCTGTGTTTTCTCAGTTTTTTGTTTGTTTTCCCCCAGTTATTTACTGGTATGTGCATAACTAATACATAAGAGTGAAAATATATGTATGCGTTACTGAATTGCAATGTGCAGGAATCGTAAATACATATAAAACCATACATGTGCAAGCATACCATATGCATTACGCAAGCATGCATGAACATAAGACTGTAAGTTGAGGAACATAAAATAATTACTAAATATGCTAAATTAAATGCATATAGTCTAATACTAATCAAAACATATGAATGATAATTACCCAAAGACTGGTATTTATATGATAAAATTAGTGTACTATTTCCAGGATGTATTGCAAATGTATGCTCACAAAACACCCCATCAGTAACTGAGGGAAACATGTCATATTGTTCAGACAAAGCCATAACTTAATAGTTTGACCAAAACCCACAGATTCCTCTCTTATTACAAGTTGATGCAAAGCCTGTTACTCTCAATATCAAGCAATTGCATCTCATTTTCCATCAGACAGCATACTAAGCCCTTGATGGATAACTAAGGCACTGATCAATATCTGAGTGTGAGTCTGATTTCATGCACTTTTCTCCTGTTGCTCCTATTGTCTGGCAACAGAATATAACAAGCAAGATTCTGAAAGTGTCAGTACTGAGTCTATGAAAATATCAGGGAAATAAGAGCCCATTCTCTAGGTTTAAAAAAAAAAAAAAAGAAGAGTAACATTGACATCTACATTTTTGTACCTTGAAATCAATTCTTTCTGTGAGTGTTACTGTCAGTAATTAAATTGCATTTGAAATGAAGACAAACTGAGGATCAAGTGCATCAATAGATTTCCCTGACCTGCCACTGTATAGTTCAAACATGTGAATGCATTACTAAGGTGTTTATTTAATCAGCATATTTGGTATTTTGATTTTTAATCATCTTCTGACTCAAGCATCTTTACTGTTCTTCTATAGTAGTGATGTTTCATCTAGCACTGAAGGCACAAGATTGGTCCACCATAAGGTGCAGTTTTGTCGTGTCTATAAATTCTGACATTTACTAAGATTTCCCCTAAGCTGTAAAGATAGGTGACCCTCTGTCAGTGGATAGGGTATAGACGTTCTGTAGATAATAGCACTTAATCTCTTAGTTCCTGAACATAAGTATCAGATGTAAATAGAAAAAGAAAATGTTTTGTGTCACTACAACTGTCTCTAACACAGTGTATTATTCTCTTAATTTGATTTGTGTAATACAACTTTAGTCTTCCAGTCTTCTCTTTTGTCGTCTGTTTATGAAGTGTGGCCAATGTCCAAAGAGCAATGATCTGGAAAGGATCCAGAAGAAAGAGAAGGGTTGTAGAGATCCGAGTTTGAGCTCTTCATGTTTTGTGTGAGACTAGGAAGGAAGAGTACTTGTGCACAAAGAAAAACCAGGCAAATTCTGGTCAGATTCTAATATAAGCCTGAAAATCCTTTGTATGCCTAAATAACGATAATCTTTGTTGTATCCCTACATGTGGTCCCCTCTGCCTTGTAGCTGCAGAACTGCCAACAATCTGTCTGTGGTTCATTGGCTGCAAAATCTACATTTGTGAGCCTCCTGTGGTTCATGGGAGTATATGCAAAAGCAAGCAGCTGGGCTGGCAGCAACAACAGCTGTGTTCTCAAATTCTCATCCAGAAGTCTCCTACCAAAATAGGTTTCTGGAAATCTGTCTCATGGCACCTGGAAGTGAATTATATCCATGGAAATAGTGGTGCCTGGACACTTAGAAGACTGACATAGTATCTTCTTGAGACATTTATCAAACATTTATTTAATGCAAATATATTGCCCATGAATTAAAGTAAATCTGGGATTCAGGGCAGCATGAGACCTTATGATAAGGAAACATTTTACTCTTGGCTGTCTTCTGCTGTTATCTTCATGTGAAAACATTTCGTTTCAAGACACTGAGCATCTCAGATTCTCATTTGATGTCCCTGGACAAGTGGGAAGGACTTTGGGTGCCCCCACATTCTGGAATTAAATTATAGATAAGAGTGCAATGCAGACATAAGGCTGTGTTTCTGTTGGCTGCATCTGTCATCAGTGAGAATCAGCACTTGTTTGGGATCTCAGTAAAATACCTGTCTTCCTTTCTGTGAAGTTTTTGGAATTCATGCCGCAATTTCAGGACTTCTTTCATGGCCTTCTTACCATTGGAGACAATTTTTTTGTTCGTATCATCTTCTGCCCATGGAAGCCTGGCTGAATCATATCTCAACCACTCTCTGATACTCATAATATGAAAACTGCTATAAACTAAACCTGCTTATATGTTTACATTTTGACAGTCAATATTTTATTCTGTTGTTCTTGTCTTCTGATTTGGTAGATTTTCAAAATCTTTCAAACACAGGAAAGTAGAATTGTGAATAATAAAGAGAAATACAGAGAAAAAAGGCATACCTAAGTAGGAATCTGTGTATTGTTCATGCAGATTAAAAAGTGGGTTTTGTGGCTTAATCTTACTTGACTTTCAGTATTTAACGTGCTAGAGCAAGTCTTAATGATATAAAGAAATCTGTACTTATAAAAGGACAAATGTGTAAAATAAATATTTAAAAATATTAGAATGCAGCTTTAAGTCTATGTTTTGACATCTTTATGTTTCTTTTTTACATTTCATACTGCATATGAGCTATCTTCCAAAATTTCAAATAGAATTTTATAATATATATAATTATACAATTAAGAATAGAATTAATTTATTTTTATATGCGCATATATATATATAATCCTTTATCCCCTCTTGCAGTGTCAACAATGTTTTCAGTGTCACCCTCTGTATCTACACATGCTCTTTCCTTTCAAGAGAAACTCACAGCAGAAATGGGAACTCAGGAAGAGGAAAATTGCTGAGGTGTCTCTTTGTCCCTTCAGAGCAAGTGGATTAGACATGATGCAATATGCAAGGGAATAACAGTACTTTTGAAATTCAGTTCTAGACATCCTTACAGGAATACTTTTATTTTAGTGCAGAATCATCCAAGTTGCAAGGAAAATTTAATCTTGCTAAGCCCCTTTTAGGGTTTAGGATTCAAGTCTTCCTCAGAACAGCACTTCACCCACTCAGCTTCCTTTAGATTTTTCCCTAGGTAATTTTAAAGACTGTGTGGGAAGTAGGATGGCAGAAAGGAGGAGGCTATAGACCATTTTAATCAATGAGCTGTGGCTCAGAGGTGACAAGGAAGAGTTTGTTAGATCCTGTTCCAGGGCTGCCTTCCTAGAAAGCAGAGCCAGGATGAAAAATTATTTAGCAGCAGAGGAATTGTTAAGAATCAGGCAGGGTTTTGAGGGCAGCTTGGACAGATGTTCTGTCTTACACGTATGCTTCCAAATGTGTTTAAAACTGTTTAGAGCTGGCAGATGAGAATGGCAGGCAACATCACTTTGTTCGTCTGGATTGAGGCTGAGAGGTTCTTAAAAGTACCAGCTGCATCTATTTTTAATTTATTTTTCAATTTTTTTTTTCTTTGCCTATTTTAACTATTTGGTTTTTCTTTTAAAAGGTATTGTTCATAAAACTTCATGAAAAAGTTTAGTTTTTTCAAGTAAAGAAATCTGTTGTCAGTCTCCGTTCAGTATACTGCAGCTGCTGTCCAGGAAATTTCAGAGTTCTTAGAGCTCCACTGGTTTAAGAATGACAAAACTATTAAACATATTTAATACAGCCAGAGATCTCACCATCAGAAAGGTGAAGAAAAATGATCCGTAGCACTGCCAAGTGGCACAAAGTACGCAAGCTCTGATTTCTATTTTTCTGCCATGGCTTTTGTTGGACTATGCTCTGAAGGGAAGTTTTTGCTCCTGCTGCTTTTGCCTGAATCTATGAGAGAAAGATGTGTAAATGTTATTTACCAACAACTAGCATAGAGGTATACTTGGAGAAAGAAATTAAAAGAATGTCTTTAGTAGTCACAGCAATATTACGTTACTTCTGAAGGGGAAGATTTCTGATTTGATTTTTCTAAGTCGTGAGGCTGGTTTGCTCTAGGACTATGTTATAAAATGTATGTTCTCCTCTCCTCCAAAACTCAAGGTCACCTTTAAATGAACATTTATTTCTCTTTACTCAATAATCCTTGTTTGAAATAGAATTTTTGATGATCTTATTATCAGTAATCAACTTTTCTAACTAGATCACTCAAAAGCACACATCACTTTGATGCCAGTTTCTAAAAAGCTCCTGAATAAAAAGTCTTGGTAGTATGGGACTGAGAAATATTTTGCATTTTGCCTATATACAAATATTATTTGCATTGTGCAAGTATTATTAAACAATGTTGTAAAGATGTAATACAAAGTAAATTTGTAACATGCCATTTAGCAACAGGAAGTTGAAAATTTTATGACCATATATGAATTAACCTTAACTTCTCAAGTTTTGGTATCACTTTTTTTGTCTTTTTGTTCATTCTATTTATTACTTCTTGATTAAGTTGTCTCCAAGTTGCTTTGTTTTTTTCTTAATTTTCATTTGTTTTTAAGGTCTGTGTTTCCTCCTCATGTACTTATCTTTCCTTGCCTTTTCTCCTCTTCCCTACCTATATTTTTCTATGCCCCTTTACTCAATATTAACAAAACTAATGATCACGTTTTCTGAAGTAATCCAGACTTTGACATATCTTTTCTTCTTACACTACGTAATTTTTCATGTGTTGATGTACAAGTATGAAACACAATAGATCTCAATTACCTGTTCAGGAAAGTTAACTCCCAAGTGAGCTTAACAGCACCTGAAAGAAATTTGTGTATGTTTTAAGCATAAACTTTTATCCTCTGATTTCAGTGTACTACAATACACAATTTGTAATAAAGTAATAGGAGTTGAAGGAATAGTGTCCCAGTATCTCACTAAGAGAGCCTGCACTATTTCAGCATCAAAAGTCTGAGGTATAATATTGTAGTGGCTAGTGGGAGGTAGTGGGAGTCATCAGACTTCCATTCTGCTCATGCTTCTGACCCATTTCCTTCTACAGCTTTTGGTGAATTAGTCAGTCCCTGTTTGAGAGTGTCTGTTTCCACGTGTTTCTTTCCTCTTTTTTTTCCCCTCTAAGTCCTCTGCCTAGAATAAAATTGTTGTGAGTTACTCTGTTACGAATGCAATAGCATAGAAAGCCACAGAAGAGTCAATTTTCAGTGGAATTATAATGAGCTAGGGGCATAATTTATATTATTTATTGGAGCTGTGCATCATATGGATCATGAGTCAACCAATGTTGACAAAAATACTTGACATATAAATCCATTATGGAAACTTTTTAAAAAAATAATTCCATTTACAAAACAGTTAACATTAAAACACTAGAGTATTTAAAGGAGAATTAACTGATAAATTTCTTTTTCTGCACAAGAACATTAACAGGAAGCTTCAATGTCTGCTACAAAGAGCTTGATTACAGACAAAGATCTGAAGATCTCTAGGGCACAGTTTCTTGATGGTATATATAGGCTGTATCCTGTAAATCTAGAGAATCATCTTATTTAATAGTAAACATATATAGTTGCTGTTATAGTTTACAGTTTACATATATAGGGTTACAGACAATAATACTTGACTCTATATTTTATGATAGCAAATAAAAAACCTTGAAAACAAAAAATCCAAAACTGCATGCTCATAGAAATATAGGGTCCATAATATGTTCCTCATTGATGGAACGTCATATCATTATTTAGATCAATATTCCACTATAGGCTAGTATGAAATGTCTGTGCAGCTCTTATAACAAAAGTAGGAAGTACTGTGCATAAAAGATGCAACAATGTGATATCTCAGAAACTGGCGCCACGTTTTATCCTTTTCTGACAAACTTATTTCAATTACCTTTTAAATGGAACATTTTACTGAGACTTTTTTTCCTTCTCTTTTTCCCAGTATCATCACTAAAAAGAAGGAAATACAGCTGAAATTGAACCATGAAAGACTTTTTAGTTTCTCAAGGGACAAAAATGTGTATCTGAAGGTTGTGTAAGAGAAAGGTTTTAAATTCAAAGTTGTACTGTTATCTGTCTTTAATTGTATTTACAAAAACCAGGATTGAGTTTCAATAAAAACTTCCTCAACATTTTAAATAAACTTTTTTTCTTTATTTTTGCTGATTTCAAAACTATTTCAAAATGTCTTCAGTTATTACAAGATTTTTTTGTTTCAAATGCTTTTTATCAGACTGCTGCTGTGTAGTAGTAATTTATTTGGAAATCTTGATTTTAGCAACTAAATTATGTTCAATTATATATGAATATCAGTTTGGGGCGTTTTTTGGCACAAGATACAACCGCACCTCCCTTGAAATAAAGGTGTTTGTCAGCAATAGGGAGACAATTATAGATGTGTATTTCTGTGTTAAATGTATAAGGTCTTAGGGTGGAAGTAGAAACGTGGAAATGTAACTGCGTTTTTCATGTGAGGAATAAGGCATGACCATCTCACAGAGTCCTTGAACTAGTCTGCTGAAGCAGCATCTGTCTCTGTAGCAAGAAGCTCTTACATCATGATATGACTAATATCACATCTAGTAGCTTTCGACTTTCTAAATTGAATAAAAATATACATACATATTTTTGGGTGGATTAGCAACTTGCTGTAAGATTTAAGAACATAGATAAAACTAAACCTTTGTGCTCATACCCAGGTGTTCTATGTACTTGTTAAAACCTGAAGCTTCCCATCAGTACTTTGCCATCCTGTTCTGATTCTTTAGAGTTAAGTTCATTATTAATAATTTGCCATAAATCATGTCAGATTTCAGACAGCTGGGTTTTATTTTCACATGGACAATATTGTGCATATTATAAACACATTTAACTGAAATAACAGCAGAGCACTTCCTTAGCCATTTTATGAGACTGTTTGCTAGTAATTGCTGGTTCTTGATCAAAGTTCACTATCAGTGATGACTTGTAATCTGAATATAGCTAATTTACATTTAGAGGAATTTTCCATAAGATATGAATAATTTTTCTCAATATGAATAAAATACTACTGCTGTAAGAGATTAACATTGTAAAGAATGTTGCATGCTGAGAAATATGAAAAACATAAATATTATGCTTATAATTAAATAATCATATGAAAATATGAATATATGTCAAAGCAATCAAATAATCTATAAACTGGAAAATTAATAAACAGAATTTTAGCAATCGTCTAGTTCAGAAGGTCTATTACGTGAGTTATTTCTATCCTTTTTCCAGTAAAATCTAGATTTTCCATCATGAATAAAATCTTAATCTTGAAGGTCCGTATGTCCCAGACTTCAAAATCAGGATATTCCATTTCCAGCTTTAAAATTATTTTTGATTTCTGGCGTTCAGCTATTGTGCTTGTGCCAAATACATCTTGCTACAGCTGGACAACTCAGTGCTTATTTCCTAGACAAGCATCAACAAAGCTCTTAAATGGAGTATTCTTTTGACTAAGACAAATTTCACCCACAAGAAAAGAAAGAGTCCTTAGTTTGAGTCTTTCTTACATTTTTTTAATGTGGGCTACTCAATGTGAAAAAAACTGCTAAAAATGTTGAAATAAAAACTGAAAGAAAATCCTTTTTTAATCTAGGACATCGAGTTAATTTTGTTGGTTTATTTTTCCTTCTGTGAAATGTAATTGATCTGTCTTTACCACAAAGCATCATTAAAAATTTTGAATCCCGTAACAACTGTGAGACCAAATACCACAAATAAGACCATCAAGAAGAGTGGATAGACCCATGAAACAATATAAATAATAAACAACTTTTATATGGATGACAACTTCTTTCTAGGAGGTTTTTAGTAGTTTAAAACTTAATTTATCTCTTGCCATCTGGCTTTTTTATTTCATATAAACATAAGCCCCTTATTTTCTTCTGGAAAAATAACCTAAGTAAATATGTTCCCTTGCAAAGTTGGCACTACTAATGTATTGTAGATAATTTACATTAATTGATTGATTGTAGGTGCTGAACAAAACATTTCATTTTAAATATGATGCATGGTGCTAAAATATAGGATTGTCAGATCAATAATTCTCTAGGTAAGGTAATTATATTTCAATGCTAATTGTTTTTAAGTTTCTTATTCACTCAAACAAAAAGTAAACTCCCATTATGAATATTTTGCCTGAATCACTTAAAAACATTATTTTTACTGTAAAAGTGTCTATAAAACGATGCGTCTTGCACAGCAAATATATATATTTTTATTGACTGACAAACATATGTTAAAACAGATAAATTACAGTAATCAGTATACTTCATATTTAGAGGTATATGTGTGCAGGATTTTATTGGAGAAAGAAAGAAAATACTTTCTAGTGTTTTCAAGGCCCTGACAGGGAGAAACAATTTAGTGGGCTAAACCAATACTCCATCCTAAATTAGAGTAGCCCATTTCCATGTCTGTCAGTACATGCTTTGTTTTTGTACTGCCAATGTATGCACCCAAGAATCAAGGAGAAAGGACAAGAAAATTCCAGGCTAATGGAGGTTGCAGCACCACAGAGATATAATAGTTATGAACGATAGTGCCGGAGGGATTGGTGTTAATCACATCACTGCACTTCTTACTATATTAAGCCATAAGTGGTAGAAAATGCAAAGACTTTTTTTTTTCTGATGAAAGTGCAGAAATGGTCAATGTCTGATTCCCAGTGGAAACATGCAATACATTTAAGATGCTGGTATTCTATAGAACTTGTTCACTTGCTAATTATTTCTAGATGAGATTCCTTGCAAATTTGGTTTCTGCAGGTGACACGTATGACACTGGCAACCTACGGCAATTTAATTAATTGTGGTTCCTTTATACTCTCCGAAGCTGTAACAAAGGATCTCACTGTGCTGCTGAAGTCAATGCGTGATGTACAGTACTTAAACTTTGTGAAAATGTGGAACTGGGAAAACCCTCATCCTGACTTAAGTTATTTGTGTGACTGCATTTAAGAAGAAGATATCAAAGCTTTTTTTCATAAATCTATGAAACTTGGGAGCAGTGGAAAAGGTCTATGTATATTCAAGCTTTTCACAAGCTTCTTTTCAGTGCAGATTCCTGAACCTGCAGGAAGATACATGTATATTCACGTAGGCGTGTGTAAAAGGGGCAGTTTCAAAGTATGTAGACAATGCAGAAAAATTTGATGCCATTTACTGGACATAAGAAGGAATTAAAAAAAAAAATGTTTTTAGTGTAGTGAGAATAAAATATTTGCTGACGTTCAGAAAGCAAGGACTTAAACTGGACAAGAGAAAAAAAAATTACACTCATAAAACTGAAATGGGCCAAATCACCTTTCTCATCTTTATGAAACTCTTTCCTCTATGGCTTATCTATCTGCTGATAGAACCTAACAGGCATGACCAGGAAGGAAAACTTTCAATTCTACCATATCTTTGTAGCAGTGGAATATTATGTCTATACTTTGGCCACAGTCAAATAACATTTAAAGATATTGTAAATAGAATGTTAAACATACTTACACGAACACAAGAAAGCCATTTTCAAGACATCCAGTGTTAAATGTATTGTGTTAAAGAGACCACCTCTGAGCACAGTGTGTGCTTTCCATTCTGTCTTGGGATGAACAGATGCTGCAGCCATAAATAACACCATAACCTGTGTTTTGCTCTTTTTTGATATTTTGCTTGTCTTGAATTTGGTTAAAGATACTCCTAAAAGTAGACTTTAAATCTCTGGAAAAAGAAAAACCTGGGATGGATCTGTAAGTATTTTGTTTTGCAAATAGACTCAAAAAGACATATTTTGTACTGTTTCATAGAATCACAGAATCATTTGGGTTTGAAAAGACATTTGAGGTCAGCGAGTCCCACCTTTGAGTGATCACAACCTTGTCAACTACACTATAACACTAAGTGACACAACCAATCATTTAGTGAACAGTTCCATACCTTGTCTTAAAGGAAAATACTACAAAAGGTTATTCTTATATGGAAAATGAAAGTGAAAGGGAAAGGGAAGAGGAAGAAGAAGAGGAAAAGGAAAAGGAAAAGGAAAAGGAAAAGGAAAAGGAAAAGGAAAAGGAAAAGGAAAAGGAAAAGGAAAAGGAAAAGGAAAAGGAAAAGGAAAAGGAAAAGGAAAAGGAAAAGGAAAAGGAAAAGGAAAGAAAAAGAAAAAGAAAAAGAAAAAGAAAAAGAAAAAGAAAAAGAAAAAGAAAAAGAAGAAGAAAAAAATTTTTAAAAAAAAGAAAAAAAAATTGTTCTTTTCTGCAGCTACCAGTATTTTTTTTTTTTACATATATTTTCCTGAAAGTTGATGGGACTCTTTAAGGAATTATCATCAGTATTTTTCTTCCATAATCCTAATAATACTAAATTAAAAACAGTAGACTCTTCAAGTCCTGTGTTATTATTCAAAGGAACTGGTTTAATTATTCACAAACACGTAGGATAATAAATATATTTAAAGAACATTTCACAATAGCAACTGTTCCCATTTCTGTGGTTTTGGCTTTGCTAGTGAAATGACAGCATTATTCACTCTCTCCTTTTCTCATTTTTTACAATGTTTTAACTGATTTTATTACAAGGCTCTGGATAATTATGCCAATATTTATGTCATCACAATAGTATTCTAAAGGAATTAAATAAAACCATGGAAAATATCTGTATTTAAGATATTAAGTGTAGCAAAAAAGCAAAGGCAATGAGGTAGACAATCTGTATTCACATTGTCAAATTCACCAGTGTACAATCTGTAAGAATAACTTGCTTTAAAATGGAACATAAGATTTTGAAATCATGCTTGATCAAGCTGATTGCCTTGGCAGTGCAGATGAGGAGAGGACAGTGGATGTTGTCTACCTGGACTTCAGCAAGGCTTTTGACCTTGTCTCGCATAACAAACTCACAGGTGAGCTCAGCAGGCAGGGGTCAGATGAATGGACAGTGAGGAGGATCAAGAACTGGCTGAAGACAGAACTCAAAGGCTGATTGCAGAGTCATTTGGAGGCCCATAGCAAGCAGTGTTCCCTGGGGGTCAGTACAGGGTACAGTCTTGTTCAGCTCATTTATCAGTGACCTGGATGAAGGGACAGAGTTTCCCTCAGAGAGTTTGCAGATGACACAAAACTGTGAGAAATGGGTGATACCCCAGAGAGCTGTGCTGCCATTCAGTGAGACCTGGGCTGGATGGAGAGTTGGGCAGAGAGGAACCTAATGAATTTCAACAAAGGCAAGTGCAGGGTCCTGCACCTGGGGAAGAATAGCCCCATACACGCCAGCACAGTCTGGGGGCTGACCTGCTGGGAAGGAGCTCTGTAGAGAAGGACCTGGGTGTCCTGGTGGACAAGGAGCTGTCCATGAGCCAGCAGTGTGGCCTTGTGGCCAAGAAGGCCAATGGAGTCCCTTAGGAAGAGCATTGTGAGCAGGTTGAGGGAGGAGATCCTGTCCCTTTACTCTGTACTGGTGAGCCTTGTCCTGGAATACTGTGTCCAGTTCTGGGCTGTCCAGTTCAAGAAGGACAAGAAACTACTGGAGAGGGTCAGTCCAGTGGAGAGCTATTGGGGGACTGGAACATCATCTCTTATGAGGAAAGGCTGAGGGAGCTGAGCCAGTTTAACCTGGAGAAAAGACAACTAAACAGGGTTCTTAGCAATGTGTCCAGATATTTTAAGGATGGATATATAGAAGACAGGACCAGACTGCCTCCACTCATCCCCAGCAACAGGACAAGGGACAACTGGAACAAACTGAAATACAGGAAGTTGTGTATGAAGAAAAACTTCTCTTTCTTTTGAAGGTGATCAAGCACTGGAAGAAGCTACCCATATATGTTGTGGAGTCCCTTTCTTTAGGAGATACTCATAACCCACCTAGATTTGACCTTGTACAGTCTGCTCTAAGTCGACCTGCTTTAGCAGGGTATGTTGGACTTGATGCTTCCAGAGGTCCTTCCAATCCCAAGTATTCTGTGATTTTTTAAATAGATCTTTTCAGAACACTCAAGTTTTCAACTAATGCATGTTTCTGATAGATTCTGTGGAAGTTTATGAAATGTGAATCAGGTTTTATATTTCACAGGAGCTTTATTGAGATGAAAGGGTAATTCAATTACTTGGTCTCGTTGCTGTAATTCTCTCCATCCTGTAAGTAACATCTTGCCAATCTTAACAATAAGTAGCCAGTAAGAAATAACATTTATAAATGCTATCAAGTGACAGAATGTACTGATGCAGAAATGTTTTGTCTGCTATTGTCTGTTGCTGCTACAAAGAGCAGAAGAAAGAAGAAAAGGTACCTTCAAGTAGGAGATTGGGTTACAGGTTACTGCAGAAAATGATTAGATCTTTACCAGTTATTATTGTTACAATATTGCTCTGTGTAAAATTTAACATTAACACTTAAACCAGAGAATTCTAAAGTTTGAGGAAATAAACAGGGTTTCTTCAATAGATCACAAGCTGTCCTAAGCTATTTTTCATGTCTCACATGACCTATCAGGTATTTAGGGAGTGATATTAATTCATTTCTGCTGTCCAAAATCTGCTTCTGTCAGCACAGTGACACCTCCAGTACAGTTATATCAATCAAGAACATTAACTTAAGAGCATAAGGATAAAATCTGAAATGCCAACATATAAAATGCAATATGTGTGATTAATATTACTAATAAGAAATTATTCTATAAATACATTTGTAGAAGCAGAAGAACTAGAAATGTTTAAATATGTTAAAGAAATACCATATGAACACATGCATTTTAACAGCAATCTTGGTCTTTGATTACCAAAGCCTAATGCTCAAAATAGTCTTTTGCAGAAGTCTGCTCACAAAAAATACCACAAGTATTCATTTTCTCAACAATTTAAAAATAAATCTTTTTACCATCATTCTCCACTGATTTGTTGGACTGTACCTTTTCAATTTGCAGACCTAAAAAACATACTTTCTACACAAGGCCAAAAATGTATTCCTATCCAAAATCAAATCAAAGCATCTAAACAAAGAATTGCTGTTTTCCCAGATGTGAATATGTGATGTTTACAGTGAAGAAAAAAAAAGAATACTATTACAAAAGAAGTGTTGATAAGAATAGTTACAACTTCTAACACAGTTCTTAGTGAGTGGTAGCAGGACCTGTACTAAATTTTTTAGTGCCTATGAGGTACTTCTGCTAATAACAGGGAGATGAGTGGATATTGTCTATATCAGTTTTGAGCAAGGCTTTTGACACTGTCTCTGTGCTTGACCACCCTGATCTCCTTTTATGACCAGATGACCCACTTAGTGGATGAGGGAACGGCTGTGGACGTAACCAACCCAGCCTACAGCAAAGACTTTGACACTGTCTCCCACAGTATTTTCTGGGAGAGGTTGGCAGCCCACAGTTTGCACAGGGAACTCTGCTAGGTTAAGAACTGTCTGGATGGGCAGGCCCAGAGAGCGGCCATGAAAGGACCAATATCCAGCTATTGGCTGGTCACCAGTGGTGTTCCCTAAGGCTCAATAATGGGGCTGGTCAGTCCTGTGTAGTGTCTTTACTGATGATCTGGACAAGGGGATCTCCCTCAGCAAGTTAACAGATGACATTAAATTGGGTCAGAGTGTCGATCTGCTGGAGGGTAAGAAGGCTCTACAGAGGGATCTGGACAAGATGAATAGGTAGCCAAGGCAGCACAAGGTTCAACATAACAAATTGCTGAGTCCTGCCCTTGGGTGACAACAATGCCAGGCAGTGCTTGGGGCAGAGTGGCTGGAAAGCTTCCTGGCAGAAGAAGACTGGGGTGTGTTGGTTGACAGCCATCTGAACATGAGCCAGAGCATGCCCAGGTGGCCATAAAGGCCAATGGCACCCTGGCTTGCATCAGCAATAGTGCGGCCAGCAGAACTACAGAAGCGATCGTCCCTCTGTACTCAGCACTGGTGAGGCTGTCACTAGCACAGTTTTGGGCCCCTGAATAAAGAAAAGACATTGAGGTGCTGGAGTGTGTCCAGAGAAGGACAACAAAGCTGCTGAAGGGTTTAAAGAGTGGCTGGGGCTGTTTAGCCTGGAGAAATGGAGTCTCAGGGGAAACCTTATCACCCTCCATAACCACCTGGAAAAAGGTTGCAGCAGGTGGGAGGTCAGCCTCTGCTTCCAGGTAACTAGGGACAGAACAAGAGGAAATGGCTTCAATCTGTGCCAGGGGAAGTCCAAGTTGGACATCAGAAAGAATTTCTTCATGGAAAGAGTGATTAAGCTTTGAAACAGGCTGCCCAGGGAAGCGGTGGAGTCACTCAACATTCCTGGAAGTGATCAAGAAGTTATTAGACATGGCACTTAGTGGTATGATTTAGGTAACATGGTGGTATTCAGTCAAAGGTTGAAGACAATGATCTTGGAGGCCTTTTCCAACCTATGATTCTGCGATTCTCACAGCATTCTCATAGGCAAATCCAGGAAATGTGGATTAGATGAGTGGACAGTGAGCTGGTTTGACAACTGGCTTAACGACAGATCCCAGAGGGTCATCAGTGGCACAGGGTCTAATTGGAGGCCTTTCACTAGTGGTGTCCCAAAACATTTAATACTGAGTCCAGAATTATTTAATTTATTTAAAAATTGCACTTCCTGATTCTTTCCCACAAAGAACAGGACTAGTGTTACAGCTTATTTTGCCTAAGTTTTTTTTCTAGAAAAAATTAGGCCAAAATTTTGAACGGTTTGTAAATAATTAGAAGACAACATGTAATGCATAGTAAAAACTGAGAATTACTTAAAAATAGACATGGTGGATTAAAACTGAATTAACAGTTTAGTCCTTCTAGACTAAATAGAAGCAGTGGATGTCGCATGTCATATAAACATAGAATGGATTCGGCTGGAAGGGAGTTTAAAGAAAATTTAGTTCCTCTGGACAGGGACACCTTCCACTAGACCAGGTTGCTCAGTGACACACCCAGCCTGGCTTGAATGCTTCCAAAGATGGGGCATTCACAGATTCTCTGGGCAATCTCTTCCAGTGCCTCACCACTCTAGAAGTTTTTACTAATATCTAATTTAAACTATGCTCATTTTAAAGCCATTCCCCTTTGTCCGGTCACTACACGCTCTTGTAAAAAGCCTCTCTCCATCTTTCTTGTAGGTTCCCTTTAGGTACTGGAAGATCAAAATTAGGGGGCTCCAAAGCCTTCTCATTTTGAGGATGAGCAATCCCAATTCCCTAACCTTTCCTCATATGAGAGGTGCTCTACCTCTCTAATCATCTTGTTGGCCTCCTTTGGACTTGCTCCATCAGGTCCATGTCCTTCCTGTGGTGGGGACCCCAGAGTTGATGCAGTGTTCCAGGTGGGGTCTCACCAGAGCTGCTTTGGATGCAGCCCAGGACACATTTGGCTTTCTGGGCTGGGAGTGCTCATGGCTGGGTCATGTCCAACTTCTCGCCCACCAGCACCTCCAAGTCCTTCTTGGCAGAGCTGCTCTGATTGGTTCATCACCAGCCTGTGATACTGGGGGTTGCCCCAACACAGATGCAGCACCAGCACTTGGTTTTAAGTCTCATGAGATTCCCAGGGTCCCACTTCTCGAGCTTGCACAGGTCCCTCTGAATGTCATCCCATCCTTCAAGTGTGTCAACTGAAACACTCAGTTTGGTGTCTTTGTTGTTTGCTAGTCATTCCGACACTGTGTCATAAGAAAGAAAAATATGAACTTCATGTAGCAACTGTAAAATGTATTGAAAAGGGTAGTACAGGAAAATCATATTAGATGGTCTGATCTCAAAGAAGGAATTTGATCCTCCATATGTCTAATAATACTTGTTATTTTCATCAACAAGCTAAATAATAAAGAATGTATTTCCTAAATGTGCAGGCAATGTGCAGGAAAATGCAGAAATTTGAAAGGATGGTGGAATGTGAGTAGATTGGAAAATACCAAATGAATTAAAATAAGAATGAAGGTGAATAGACATAAACTCGAGCATAGTCAACTCTGTCCATATAAGGTGGGAAATAACCTTATAAAATAGTCTAATCTATTTTATTCCATTCTAAATTTTCAAGAAGCAAGAAAGGATTTATTTTTAGTAGTCTGAATCTGGTTCACTGAGTAGCTGGACAGTGTGTTTCCTAATTGTATTTTATCAGCATGTCTTTTGTATCAAACTCTTACAGATGAGTCTTGAAATCATAAAGATAGGCGGTACCAGTATTTTTTAATGGAAAAAGAAAACCAAACAGAAGAAAAGGATAAACTGTCTTCTCACTTTTCACCAACTTATTTCAGCTTCCACAATTTCTCATTCTTATAGTCATTTTTTTCACTATATTGGTATCCTATCTAGACTGAAGTCTAGGTGTGTCAGACTGCAGAAACATAAGACAGACAGACAGTGCATTTGCTGTATAAGACAGAAATTAAAAAAACTTCGTGCAAGACAGAAGATATATTGTGAAAATACTTATCTGGAAAAGTGCTTTAGATTATTGTCAAGTGTATATTAAATGTAGATAGTTTTGTAGATGTCTATTCCGTTTGGTTTAAAAATTGATGAAATTCTTGGTAAATTACTATTGACTTTCCTGTGGCAATGGGATTGATGAAATTTACAGGTGCTTCTATCAACATTCTGATGAAGAATTCCCCTTGTAACAACTTTTAAGTCTGTGTGAGTGCATGATATGCAAACTTCAGGTTTCACAAATTAGTTTGGAAAACTGAGTTGAATGTTGGTGGAGGAAGTTTCTGTATGCCTCCTTCCTTGAGAAGAGTTAAGATTATCTCTGTTTTAATATTATCTTCTAAACTAGCGTGATCAGCAACTAGAAATTATTAGCAATTACATCATCTTAGAGAGGCTTTTAATCAGGTAATTTTAACAGGCTCTTTTCGCAAATGTCTTTGTGAGCTCTGCTCCTGAGTTCCCTCTTTAAAACTTAAGTTTCTCTACATACAACATTAATTTTGCTTGGTGTTGTCATGTTAACTACTGTTTCTGGCCTTCCTTAATATATCAGAATTAGTCTGTGAATTACAATCTGCCAAGCTCAAAGTATAAAATTTACATTTTCCAGCTTGAATAAGAAAAAAAGTCATACAAAAATTGTTCACATCCCTTTCTACAGGGACATGGTTTCCATACTTGCATAAAACAAATATGTAGCTAAAACACCCTTATGACTGGATTCTGTTGACACCCAAAATAAGTAAATTCCTGAAGCAGGCTGATGGGTCCTTTTGACAATTCTATAGAGACAAGGATCGTTGTCATATTTTCATGGAATATATCTTTTCTTCTCTCTAGGACTTCATGAAATACATGTCTACCTACGACTCTACAGGGACACTACTTTCCTCTAAAAGATGGAAGATCTTAGGGATAGATCCTTGCTTAAAGCCACATCCAAGAAGACACATATACATATACTCCAGAAACAACATGAGATATCATATTCCAAGACTGGAGGGAGAGGAATGCTGACTGTATTTGTGGCACTGAATTAAAATCATAACCTGTGATTTTTGTCTGTGTACTTCCATGAAGGTAGCCTTATATTCCTTGCTTCCAGTTCCTGCTAACCATTTACGTCCATGCAATGGATTGGATTTCTAATTTTCTGTTGATTCATGGATAATAAAATTCTGTAAAGAAGAGTGGTGTCTGGCCCAGGAAATACTGCAATATTGCAATATTTCATGCAAAATATCTTTACTCACATATAACATCTTTATTATTTATTTTTGCATGTTTTCTAAAGATGAAATCCAAGATAAGGAGGCAAAAGGAGAAGTCTAGCATGTTTTAGCATTTTCATAATTCAATGTTAAAATCCTGTATTTGACATGTAGATTAGTTTTGTAGCCTTCTCTGATCCTTGCATGCATATAGGCCCAGATGAAAAATTGTCTCCTTTAGGGCAAAGTACAATGAAATTAAACACATCTGGAGAGGAGAAAAATATGTATCATACATAATTTTGAGATTATTTTATGTCATACACTCCATCATATTCCAGTGCATGAGGAATGCCTATAATGTTGGCTTTTAGTATGGCATCCCATTTTAAAAACCCAGATTTTGGTGTGCTGTTGCTCACCTTGTTGATGATTTCATTCCAAAACAAAAAAGAAAATAGAAATTTTGTTTTCAGCACACATTCCAATGTTAAAAAAATTTTCCTCCACTTATTCTTACTCACATTCCCAGGTAAAACCTTATGTACATAAACTACATTTATAAATGAGTTGCTACCCTATATCCATGGGGGAAGGTGAGAGCTTTAGTTAGAATAGAAATACTTTGGACAGCAAAACACAGTGATATAGCAAAGCCTGAGATCTGTCAGTATTATTAGTCTCTTCATTTTTGGAATTCAAATGAATAAACTAATCTATTTTCTCCGTGTATTATGGACAAATCCTCACTTAAACAATTTTGTGATTATGTCAAAGGCTTCATAAGTCAAAGGACTCTTGTGTAACACCCTGTTAGGAAATCTGTCCTCTAATTGTGGCCAATAAGTTAAAATAGAAACACAATGTTTAACGTTTTTGCAGACTTCCTGGGAGCACTTGCTGCTTTAATAAAAAAAAGCAGACAAAGAGAATTAAAATGACCTTGCCTCTTTGAATTAGGGAGGGTTGGTGTGTGCAAACGTTAAATCAATGGCTGGCATCAGCCTTGCTCAGCTGTAGCGAGATCTGTAGTAGTCCACTCATAATTTGAGTTGTAAAATATTTGTCTTTTACAGCATCCAACACCACCTCTATCCTCCTCGGTACCCACTGTGCTAACACCTGTCTCAGCTAGGACTTCTGTTTGAAGGTGGTTTAATGATTTGGCAGTTGTGCTGCACAGATACGCACTGTAAACATTAGATTCCTGCAAGACCTCAGGGCTCTTGTTCTCCACATCAGTGCAATGATTGCAAAAAACGCATTGCACTTTATTTTTTAAAATGCTTCTGGGTAAAACTGCATGCATTCATTTTAGTGAAAATGATTGTAGATTTTCTTTGTTTCTTGCTTATTTGTTTTAGAGACAGCTTTCAGATAATACCTACTAGATGTCAAAGTAGGTATCATTAAGTCCACATGTACTAAAGAAAGAATCTTTCATATATGTCTGTCTTAAAGCCTTTTTTACTCAGTTTTAAATAAATCATATTTATAACATGTCTCCAAAAGTGTAATTTCATACTCAGATCGTACAGGATGGATTCCCTTCATTGAACTCATAGGTAAGAACAGCATTAATATCAGTTTCTCCCATGTTTTTGTACAGGATCATATCTAGACGCGAGGAGTTTGTTTTGGTTTGTTTGGTAGGGGTTTTTTGTTTGCTTGTTTGGAGGCATTGCCTTGGTTTTGTTTTCTGGGGGTTTTGTTTGGGGTTGGTTGTTTCGTCGATTGATTTTGTGGGGTTTTTGGTGGTAGTTTTTTGTTGGGTTTTTTCTTTTTCTTTTTTTTTTGGGAGGGGGGCTTTTTTGTTTGTTTTTTAATTTTTATTTTTATTTCCAGAGAAAAGAACAGTGATGGAAAAGAAAGTTGCCTACTGGAATGCAAACAGATATAAATAATTAATGTGACCACCCGTGGGGAAAAGCCCAGGGATAAAACTGCAGTCAGCATACATGTTATGAGGGGATGAAAATGGAGGATGGAGGGGGTAGAAAGTCACAGACACAATTATAACAATATAAAAAAATATGGGGAAAAAATGAGGTTGCTACTCCCTGAATGGAATGAGGTCAGCATGCCCAGCATTCCATGCATTACTCATGCTGAAGGGGCCTAAATGGAAGGTGAAGCAGAGTGCAGACATCGTGGCCAGCCCTGCTAAAATCCTTGCAAGAGGTTTCATAAGCCCTCTTGCTCATAAGCCACAGAGCAGCTGTCAACGGGGGGAGAACAACGGGTTGCTGTTGAACCAGCCACCATGCCAAGACCACAGATGTTCACCTCCATCTCCAAAGGTTACCTTCAATGTAATACTGACATTACCTATCTTCAAGGTATGACCACTCCCCACGGAACATGATGTATTACTAGAATCATTTAAACTCCACCTTAACAGAAAAATGAATATCAAAGTAAGTTAAAAATGGGAAGAATTTGTAGCTTCTGTAGAATTTGTAGCATTGTAGCTTCTGGGATCCATTGACAGACTGAACCTGTCTTCTCCCCCATAGCAACAATTCTTGGTTAAGAACCATACTTTATGCAGACTGAATGATCATTTTGCACTAGCTTTTGTTAGGAATTAGGCCTTTTTATTATATTGCTTTGATCACACATTTGCAACCAGACACTATCATTAGCAATCTTCAAACCTTAACCTATCATGATTTTCTATGATATTAATAAAGAGTGTTACTCCATAAACTGTTATGTGTGAGTCCTTCAAGGACACTAACAGTTGCTGGCAGTGAGCAACATAGATGATTGTGGCAGCCCGGAAGGCGATCTGTGTCATGTTTTCAGTGTGTGTTGGATTTTTCCTGAGGCACTGAAAACTAAAGGTGTGGGGACCTGGGAGGGGGTCTTTCTCTTTGCATGTGACCCTGAAAGTGGTAGTCAAGCTGCCCTCCAATTCCGCAGACTGTTCAGTGGAGGGTCCCCATGATGGAGCACCGACAGATTGGTCAGGCACAAAGGTCTCGACTAACGTGGGGCACTGATAGACTAATAAAACACAAAGGATTTGGGAAAATCTCCCTTTTCAAATGATAGAAATTTGATGTAGTCAGCAGGCTTGCCATGGATAGATTATTGCAAAAACATAAACGTATGCTGTCCCAAGCTGGGAAGAGGCTCAAAATGTTTTGTAAGGATGAAGAAAAAGTGGTGGAATGAATTGGACAATGTCAGACTGAGCAAAACTCAAAGAGGGTGTGTCACACATTTCATTTGTAGGTATTTGTCACTGGGTGTTGAACCCAAAAAAAGGAGATACATATGCAGATGAACATGTATGTTTGCATACTAGCTGTTTTGTACCAAGAAGTTTGAAATTATTTCATGAGTTGGGTACTGAAACTTTTTTTTTTAACCTTATCATTGCTCTTTTCATTTTGTCCTTGCAATGTTTCTATTTAGGTAAGTATAGTTTGAGTCTGTATGCACATGTGTATTAACTTCAAAAGTTCAATTTTGTCATCAAGGTCTTGCAACACATGATCTTTATCACAGTTTCAGATTCTTCCTCGCCATTCATGCACTTTATAACTGTCTATTCTTCTCCTCTCTGTTCTGTTTCTTCTATTAAACTGCTTCCCACATTTGGACAAGTTTCTATCCTGTAAACCAGGAACAATCAATGGTTTGCTTCAACAATCACTGTAATTCTGATCTTTGCAGTCTATTAACATGTCAATTTAGTCTCCATAGTGATTAGATTGAAGATACAGAGGTTTATATATGTGCCCACACATTTCTTTCTGATTTAAGAATCACACTGAAGAAGCATATCTGTTTGAGGATGACACATACACTCAAAATACCTGAATACACTGGAAAGTAGAAAGCAGTAAACTTCTCTGTCAAAGGAAATCAAAACAATCATCATGTCTTATGCTCCTTGGTACTCTCCATATCTCAATAAATGCAAAGAAAAAAGAAAAAAAAAATGGATCCAGAGGAAATAGTTATTTAGTATTTCTCATGCCTATTCACTCATTCTCTGAACAACTGCATTTTTTTCTAAAAACCGGGTGTTTTTTTCCTCAAAATGAAAATATTAAAGGCATTTTCACCTCCTTCATCCCTACCTTTAATAACAAAATAGCAAGAAAGTTTGTGGATGAATGGATAGAATACAAATGATTTATTAAAAGTCATAAACATACAACACGTATCTCAAGACACATTGTAGAAGAATCTATATAATTTAGGATAATGTGATCACCGTCATATAAATAATTCCTTAAACCTCCAGAGGAGACAGAAATAAAGGGGAATTTCAACTTTATTTAATAAGAGGAAATATTAGAAAATTATAGCAAAGGTTATTTTGTGTATGTTGCTTGAAATTGTGGTTATAGATTGTTTCAATATTATTTAAAGCAAAATCTGATAGATAATATATAATTTCTGTTAGTATATGAAATTAGTTTTTCTTGAAATATCTATGTTGTTAGACCCTGTGTTTATAATGCCTAATAGTGTGCCTCTGAGTGTGCACTGAGTCTCTTTCTGACTGAAAGAGTCACAAATTAATACTGGTGCAGGTGTGTTTACTTTAAACCTAATGTCTTCAAAGTGCTACACTGCAATTTAGTAGTATTATGAAAGAAGCTATTTGGAGACTTATGATCTCTTTTTTACCAGCTTCTGTCTGTGGTACTTGAAATTATATTCTGCAAATAAGAAAATTTTGTGGGCTTTGGGGTCCCATAGGAGAAGTTTAGATTCTAAATCAGTAAAGTCATTTAAGTCTCTGTGTGTCCTTGAGGAACAAAATAACATTCATCTTGAAGTGACTGGGAATACTTTCATGCTTAAAATATACTTAAGTGCTTGCCTATCCAAGATGTCTGAATTGTAGCCTTTCTGTGGAAGAGAACAAACTTTTATATTGCTGTCCAAGTTTGACTTTCTACCAGACCTTTCAGTGATACTGCATTAAAATTAAATCCTGAGTGTTTTGTAATATATGGAATCTTACAATTAAACAACATTTTAATAACAGAAAAATCACGTAAATCAGAGCTCACACTCACAGAATCACAGAATCACAGAATCACAGAATCACAGAATCAGAGAATCACAGAATCACAGAACTAACTAGGTTGGAAAAGACCTTTGAGATCAAGTCCAACCCATGACTGAACACTCTCTTATCAACACCACAGCACAAAACTGCCACATCTAGTCTTAAGCACCTCCTGGGACACCAACTTCCAATGCCCAATCACTCTTTCTGTGAAAAACTTCTTCCTCATGTCCTTCCTCAGGTCCAAACTTATCCTGGTGCAGCTTAAGACTGTGTCGTCTTGTCCTGTCTGGTTGTCTGGGAGAAGAGACCAACCCCACCTGGTTACAGCCTCCTTTCAGGCAGCTGTTGAATGTGATAAGGTCACTCCTAAGCCTCCTTTTCTCCAGGCTAAACAATCCCAGCTCTCTCAGCTAGCTCCTCATAGGACTTGTGCTCCAGACCTTTCACCAAACTTGTTGCCCTTCTTTGGACACGTTCAAGCATCTCAACATCCTTCTGGAATTGGAGGGCCCAGAACTGAACACAGCACTCAAAGTGCAACCTAACCTGTGCCAAGTAGCTTCCCCAGTCCTGCTGGCCACACTATTCCTGATACAGACCAGGAAAAATGCTACAATTGTTAAATCTATGACATGAACATTAGGGCTGCAAATACTGGTTCAGACAAACAATTTTCATTATAAAATGTTTATAATTGAGTGAAAGCTATGGATGTTTCATACAAACTTTTCTTTTTACTTTAAACTACATTTAATTTTCAAATAACTGTCTCTGAATATGCATCCAAAAGAGACTTATTTAGTTTCAGATCAAAGTAAATATTCAATTTCATCCTTAATAATTTTGACCACTGAAACTGTTTTCTTGTAGCCCTATGTAGAAAGAACTCTCATGACATCTCGTTGTCAGGGACTGGAAGGATTGATGTCTCAAGACATTTTGGGATGCATGTGTGGGGTCGAGAGGGGACAGGTGAGGTTTTCCCCTGGTGAGTCAGTGAACTGCCCCACATCCCCCCAGCCCTAGAGTCCACATCCGAGCTCTGCAGTGCCTACCAGTCGTTGGCACACCAGAGGCAGGGCTCCATTCTGCCCAAGCCCAGCTCCTGAGTGGCTGAATGACCAGAAGTCCCACCTGGGGGGAGGGCCATGAAAGCTAAGGGGTATTTAAGGGCAAGCAGGAGGCCTTCACATTTTTCTTGACCCTACTTTCCTCTTGGAGTTTCTACCTGAACACCCCTGGAAACCCAGGGTTTGGTAGCTATATGTGTGTTTTTCTATATCTTTTCTTTCTGTCTTGCTGTCTTTCTCCTTCTTCTAATTCCCTCTTCTTGCAGTATTTTGAGTAACTTAACATCAAAGAAATTTAAAGAAATTGAATGAGCAAAGTTAATGCTGTGAGAAGTGTTTTATGTTGATTGGATGTTGTACTAAACCTTTTGCCAAAGTTCCCTGATTTTCTGACGATTGACAGTAACGTTGTTTTGACCTCTTGAGAATATCTTGTTGGTATTTCTGCTGTGTGTCCAACTCAGAGTCCATGAACCACCGTAAGCCCTTTCAAAATTCTTATTGAGTGAGTTGATTGGGGCCTTATGCTCACTTTTAAGATCTTAGGCCTTTCTTTTACATCTTGCACAAATTTACTCTAATATAATTTTAAACAATACCAGGCAGAGCACAATGCATCAGCTAAATCAGGGCTTAAGTAAACTTGCAGAGGTAGTTTTTTGCTTATTTGGGTAGCAGGTTATCTGTTCTGGGCACTTTCTCAACCATAGCTTTATCATCAATGGGCTCAAAAAATAAGTCTGCCTGATTTTTTTTTTTTTTTCCATTTGACAATTCGACTTCACAAATAGATTGTTTCACTGAAGGAACCCTGAGGAATTCAGTGATGCACAGGGCATATAGAAGATAACAGCACATACAATACTTATAAACACTGAGAATCTGGGCTGGGTTCAATGCAGGGCCACTGAGAAGGTAAGGCTGAAGCCCTTGTCCTTTGTGGAGAGGCCAAGGGACCAGGCCTGGCTCAGCCAGAAGGGATGTTTTTGGGAGCATCCCTGGCACAGACCAGAGGGGATGGGAGCGGGTGGAGTAGACAAAGACAAAGCTCTTCACAGCACTGCTTAATGGAAGGGCAAGATGCAGTGGCACAAACTGGAGCATGGAATTCTCAAGGTGGGGATAACAGCAAGCCTTTTCCCAATGCAAACTGACCAGAGCTGGAGCCAGTGCCCAGGGAGATTTGTCCAGCTTTGACCTGGGAGCTTTCACACCTTGACTAAGACTGAGCAGCCCCACCTAAACCCACATCTGAGCCTGCTCTGGCCACAGTCTTGGGCTGGAGACCTCTCCAGGTCCCAGCCAGCCTGAATTTTCCTGTGATCCTGTGATAATTGTATTATTTGCTAAAATTGTGGGTGCAAATCATATTATACGTCATTTAGTCCAACAGATTTAAGTTTGGGTAATCCACCCACTGGTAGATGAAAAATCACTTTTAAATTCTTTTTAAGTTTTACTTTTAGCACATCACAGTCGACAACGTGTTTCATAATCTCAAGGAGTTGGATAAACTGGCTGTGACTCTACAAAGAGTCATGGGGGAAAAAAATGGTGAAAACCAAGTCCACTTAGGCAAATAAAGGGCTTCACAACGTTAATCTTCTGTGGTGGAAAGCTTCTTCCCTGATGGAATTCAGAAGTTTAAGGAGAAGGCAGTGTTCTTGCTTCACTTGAATAAAATCAGCTACCATGTAAGTACAACAGGATGAAATACAAAAATAGTGATTTTTTGGTTTGTTTAGGTTTGTTTCATTTTCTTTTGTGCATCTTTCTCATGTCTACTGGCATAGTTCATGAAACATTTAAGAAAATATTTTAATTGCAATGTGCTTTGTGTAAAATAGAACCATTGCATTGTATCATCGTGGAATCACTGTATTGTTTGGGTTGGACAGGATCTATTAAAATCATCTAGTTCCAATCCCTCTGCATTGGATCATTCAATAGATGAGGTTTCTCAAAGGCCCAATCAACCCAAGTTTGAACACTTACGATGATGCAGCATCCACAACATCTCTGAGAAACCTGATGCAGTATTTCACTACCCTTATCATAATAAAAAAATTCTTTTTGGTCCAGTCTAAAACTAGCATCTTTCCATCTTAAAATATTGCCCCTTGTCCTAACAGGGGCAAACCCTAATCTCTCTCCATCTAAAAGCCCCCTTTACATATCGAAAAGCTGCAATAAGGTCTCCCTGAAACCTTCTCTTCTCCAGCCTGAATGACCCCAACTTCCTCAGACTTTTTTTTACAGAAGAGGTGTTCCAAGCCTCTGATCAGTTTTGCAGCTATTTTTGGACCTACTCTGACAGGTCCACATCCTTCTTGTCCTGAGAATTCCAGAGCTGAACACAGAACTCCAGCTGACGGCTCAGGAGAGCAAAGTAGAGGAGCAGAATCACCTCCTTTAGTCTGTTGGCCACAGTTCTTCTGCAGACATTTTTCTGGGCTGCAAGCACACATTGCCAGCTCATGCCAGACTTCACACCCACCCACATCCCCATGCCCTTCTCCTCAAGGCTGTTCTGAATCCATTAACTGCCCAATCTGCACTGATATTGCATGCTGTCCCAACACAGGCACAAGACCTTGTACTTGGCCTTGTTGAACTTCATGAGCTTTGTACGGGACCACATCTCTGACCTCTCAGGATCCCTCTTCCCCCAAATGTACTCAGCAGCACCACTCAGTTCCAGTTTTGCAGTGTCATCTGCAAAATTGCTGAGGATGCACTCGATCCCAAGGTCTGTGTTATTAACAAAGGTACTGAGTGGTACTCGTCCCAGTACCGTGTTCCCCTGAGAAAGGCCACTCATCACCAGCCTCCACCTGGATATTGAGCCATTGACTGCAGCTCTTTGGATGCAGCCACTCATCCAACTCCTCACCTTTGCAACAATCAAGCTGTTAAATGCATATCTTGCAAATTTAGAGCCAATAATATTGTGAGGGACCATGTCTAAGCCTTGCAGAAGCAAAACCAGATGACATCAGTTGCCATTATCCACTGGTGCAGTCAATCCAATGCAGAAGGCCATTAGCCTTCTCAAGAGGCAAATTGTGCCTGACTAAACTGTCCCAGTGTGGGATGTCACACCATGTAACTATGTCTCACCACCTCCCTGTCATCCCTATGACCTGGCAGAGCTTCCAGAAGGATCTTCTCCATAATACGTAGCAGACTCAGATGAGAGGCTGACTTCCTCTGGCTGGAGAAACATACTGGTGTCTGAAGTTGTCTTTTTCTTCTAGCACAATATTCTTCTGTGACCACAGAGACATCTTTCCCTACTTTACAGTATCTGCCATCCTTTCACAATTACTATGTATCTTTAATTGTATTTCCATTGTAGTATGAGTATTATTTTATAGCTTCTTTGTTTATTTTCAGCTTAAATTTAAGATCAGTGAGCTTACTTTCCAATTTGGCAGGACGATAGGTTGTTTTTATAATTAATTAAGCCTTTTGTTTTTTTTTTAAACTCAAGCCCAACAGATCTTACTGAATTAAATTGCCACTCAATCACAGAGCAAATTCTTCCTGAAATTAAAATCCTGCTCTGCAAAGACAAACAAATCTTCAGCTGTTTCCTTAGATTGCTCTTGTGTCTGTCCCTGCCACTCTTAAAACAAGAAAACTGGAATTTCTTCTTCACAAATCAGTGATTTTGTAGGGTTTTTTTGATAAACACATTTCAAATTGAAACACTCCTGTCTAGCACTAACAGATTAAATGCTATATGACAAAGAAAGCATCTCAGAGATTGCTGCTATATTTCTGAACTTTTCTGTAGGAGTAAATCAACTGAGACAAGGATTGGTATAATTTGGGGAAGGAAAAGGGTACATATCTTTATATTTGTTTTGCTTTCTGGTTATAGTAATCAATATTACAATCAGGAAAAGGAGTGGTCAGTGTATATAATTTACATTATTTTGAATAATACTGAAGAGTTGTCATTAATTTATCGTGAGATTTACAAGTGAAATTAACAATTTACTTACCTATAAAAATTTCAGAATTATTTCAAGTTGGAAGCCATTCTTCCTTTTATTCTTATTTTGATTTTTGCTACAGTGCTGGTCCCCCCTGAATAATGCAGAAGCAGTATTGTGGACAGAAGTCAATCATTTTGAATATTGAAAAAAGTGCATTGTTAGTGGGATAGGTGGGGGAAAATCTACTGTAGCTTCATAGACCATGCCGAAACAAGGCTAGATTGATTTCAGTGGTCCCACCACTCCTCTAACTCATTGACTTCAATTGGAGTTTTGCTTCACTAAGGATTTTGTGATCAGATACTTCATTTGGGCAAAATGGATCCATTTTTCAAATTGTCACTGTGTGCTTGGGAAGGTCAAAGCTGTATTTTATGTAAGCTAAATTAAAGAAGATTAGAGTTGTGGGGAAGAAAGTGACAACGAGAACAAGAAAGCCAGACCAGAAGGGAAGTAGAAAGGGTGTGCCTACTTCCTTTTCCCTTGGAGCTCCTGGGAAGATGATTCCAGGGATCTACTTGGTTTGTTTTCACACATTATTATCCCTGATATTTAATGTTTTGGAGATAGTAGAGGAAGATAATGGCTTTATTTTCCCACTTCACGAACTTTAAAAATTCTTTTTCTATTAATGATTAAACATTGTTCATCTTAAGCTGGAAAGTGTGGCTTGACAATGTTCCAAAATCATTACCCTTAGCTCAGAAATTTTGAAGAGTTGTTGGACACCCATGTTTCTGATAGCGCTTGTCAAATCTGGCATGCTGACAGTGCCAAGCCTGCCACAGCTCCATGCCCACCTAGCTGAGAGAGAAAGGTGTTGAGGCTGAACATGTAGTGCCAGTAATGCAAACACAAATGAGCATACACAATGTGTGTTATATGCACATAGACACAGCAAACCGCACAGATCCACACAGGCAGAAACTGCAGCACTCGAGAGACAGACAGGACTGGCACCTCATCCTTCCCATTGGTACAGAGGCCCTTCCCACTGGTACAGAGGAACACACATGCACAGCAGCAGAGCTTAGACACACAGTCTCCAGTGACATCCCCTGGGTCCATCTGTCTCTGTCTCACACCCATGCATGCACCCATGTGTGCATGTGTCTCACACACATGCATACACCACACCTACATGCCAGCCCCCAGGTCCATCAGCTGACGTGCATCTTCACAGTCCCTTCAGTCTTAGACTTGGATCCTTGGTCCCTTTGGGAGCCAAACTACTCATGTGCTCCACCCTCAGAGGTATCCACAGCCTGGCCTTGGACTGCACATTTGCTGATTATCACACACAGGCACACATAGCTACACCGGTTACAGGGCTAACACATGGACCCTTGATGCACAATCCCCTCCCACAGCCACAAGGAACAGGGTTCCTTATCCAGAAAACAGGAGTGGAGAGAGAAAATAGGGTGGATCGTGTGAATAAGATGCTGGGCATGACTCCGAGAGTACACTGTACAGCTCCTGCTCATACCTCTCCAGCCCTCTGTATCCCCATTCCCCTCAGGTTTCCCATGTTTGCTCCTCTTCAAACTACTTTGATTCCCACCTCTCCTGCTCTGGTTCATCCCCTGCACATCCCCACAATAATCCTTGTGCTACTCCCTGCATCCCATTAAGTGTCCAACACATCCAGGTGGTGACCTCTCCATTTGTGGAGAGAGCTGGAGAGTTCCCAGAGCCTCACAGCACTGCATGTACCCAGGGGGGTACATGGAGGTCCAGGGGGGTACATGGATGAGGTCCAGGGTGGTGGAGACTCACTGGGACACCCTGGGGATGAGCCAGGTGGGTGCTGGAGTGCTACCTGGGGTGCTGACAACAGCTCAGTGGTGCCTCTAAGATCCTTCATGGGGGTGGTTATCTTAATGTCATTGTTTCTCTCTACCCCTCTCTGCTCCTTGTGTGGAAATAAGGTTTATCATCACGTAACCTTAAATTCTCCATATTTTATGTAACCATCAGAGAGGTTAAGGATGGAAAAAGCCTGTTTAAAACTCCTACCAAGGAGACAACTTTGCTGAATATTCCTTCACATTACTTGAATTTAATCACCCACAGTGGGATCATTTATGGCATGGCTTTCATCACATCCTTTAGAAAATAATTTTGCTTTCTATTAGTTGTACTACATCCATTATTTTATTACTATCATTTTAACTGTGTAGTTTTGGTGTTTCTTTGTTTGTTCAGTGTACTTTTCTTGCACCATCTCACAAATGATCTCTCATAAACTCTTCTTTTTTAGTTCCTCCACTTAACTATGTTAGTTTTTTCTAAGAGCAGCTGTGCACCAAATTTAATCACTGCTATTTATGCCAGCTTTATAATAACAAAAAAAAAAGAAGGTATTTTGTGAAGGATTTTGGATACTTTTACATGAAAAAAGGGTCCTGAATAGATAGGATTAATCCACTTTTGCTTCCTTGGAAAAAATGTAGTTTGTTCTGGTTATATATGTAATGTGAAAACCTTGATATAAAATATTTTTCTTGGACTTAAATGTGAAAATATTGTACTTGTAAAATAGCCTCTTCTTCACATTCTACTCTTTCTTTAGAAGCAGAAAATCCCTAACTGGACTTCATTTACCAAGATTTGTTGTTCTGTGTACAGGTGTCCTCTTGATAAAAGGCAGCTATTCACCATGGATCTGAGCTTTAAGGTACTCTAAGTCACTTTCCTGCACACTAAGCATGCATTTTCTATGTGCTAAATACTAATAATTGCACCCCTCATACCATCCACCAGATCACAAAATCTCCCTCAGCTATTACAAGGGCATTTATCAGCAAAAGACCAAATTAAGTTGACTGCATAGTTCTTCCGGTAAGTGGTACATATTGACACCTCAGAATCAGTGAGTTACCACTGGACTATTTTTGCTTTGTTGTTGTTGTTATACTATAATTTTTTTCCAGTTGCAATTTAACAACACTCATAAATTAAGCTGAAGGACATTTCTGTTTACCTCACTGGGGAACCACTGGTATTCTAACAACAACCTATCTGAGGCTCCTCCTTACTGTGGAGATTAAATCAGGTAGTCCTAACCTCATGATACCAACACAGAAGATGCATATATGTAAATAAAATTATATACAAAAATGTGCATTACTTACCCATAACAGGTTACATTATTCAACTGCTAAATAGAATCTTTCTTCAAAGATTAACTAGATTTTATTGTTTGCCCACAGATCACCTAGTTAATCTATGAAATATATTGTTCTTAATTTTACTTATGGTCAGCAGACAGCTAGAACATCAATAAGCTATTTCAGAAAGGTTTTTTTTTTCTGGGTTTAGTGTCAAGGAAGATGATCTTTTGGAATATTTTCATGACTGTTATTCAAGAAAACAGTAGATACTCCAAATTTTCGTAGGATGCCACTCGAATCTTCGAGTTTTCAAAGTGTCAGTCCATTGAATTTTCTTTCCACCTATACATGCCTTCTGTGCAAATGAGAGGTAAGAAGGGTGATCCTCATATGGACCAGGCTAAGTTATTCAGTGAGCTCTTGACCTCCAGTGGCAGTAAGGATCCCCACTTCTCTCAAGTTTCTGATCCTCTGGTTTGGGGTTGGGTGAGTGAATTCTCTTTCCCTACAAGCAAAGAACAGGTTTGAGACCACTTGATCAGGCTGAATAGCTGCAAGTCTATGAAACTATGACACGCATTTCAGGGTCCTGAGGAAGCTGGTTGATGTTGCTGCCAAGCCTCTCTCCATTATATTTGGAAAGCCATGGCAGTCAAGTGAAGTCCATGGTGAGTAGAAAAGTGAAACATTGCTCCCATTATTGCAAAAGGGAAGAAAGGAAGATCCAGGGACCTAGAGTCTGGTGAGCTTCACCTTTGTGCTTGGGAAGATCATGGAGCAGATTCCCCTGGCCATAAAAGACAAGGAGTGATATACAAGTCAGTCAGAATGGCTTCACAAAGGGAAAATCATGCCCGACCAACCTAGTGGTCTATTTATGGTGGAATGATGGCAATGGTTAACAAGAGAGGACTGACAGACGTCATCTACACAGACTTCTGTAAAGCCTTCAATACAGTCTCACACAACATCCTTATTTCAAAATTGGAGATACATGGATTTTGTGAATGGGCTATTCAGTGGATAAGGAGCTGGAGACGCTGATGGAGGTGGATGCTGGCAGAGGCTGGTGATGAGTGATGTCTCTCAGGGCTCTCTCTTGGGACTGGTGCTCTTTAATACCTTCATCAACGACATAGTGGGACCAAGTGTGCCCTCAGCAGGTTTGCAGGGGACATGAAGCTGAGTGGTGCAGTTGACACAACAGAAGGAAGGGATGACTTGGTCACCCTCATAGATGTAAAGCCTGACATGAGTCAACAGTGTGCACTTATAGCCCAGAAAACCAAACCTATCCTGGGCTGCATCAAAAGAGGAGTGACCAGCATGTTGAGAGAGGTGATTCTCCCATTCTACTCTGTTCTTGTGAGACGCCACATGGATTACTGTGTCCAGGTCTGAGGTCAACAGCACAAGAAAGCCTGTTAAGTGAGTGCAGAAGAGGGTCACTGAGATCACTGCTCTCATATGAAGATAGGATAAGAGAGCTGGGGGTGTTCAGCAAGGAGAAGAGAAAGCTTCAGGAAGACTCCATTGCAGCCTTCCAGTACCTTAAGGGGACTTACAGAAAAGAGGGAGAGGGACTTTTTACACAGGCAGATAATGATGGGAGAGGGAGCAATGGTTTTAACTTGACAGAGGGTAAGTTTAGATTAGATGTTAGGAAGAAATTCTTCACTCAGATGATAGTGAAGTAGTGAAACAGGTTTTCCAGAGAAGTTATGAGTGTGTCACCCCTGGAAGTGTTAAAGACCTGGTTGAACAGGGCTATGACCAAACTGGTCTAGTGGAAAGTGTCCTGGCCCATGCTAGGAGGGAGTGGAATTAGATGACTTCTAGGCTGTCTTCCAACAAAGGCAATTCCATTAACTCATTATTCTATGATTCTATTCAAAGCTATCAATGGAGGGTAGAAGAATTTATGTAGATAAGATTCAGCATAGATTTCCAAATAGGTACTTTCAACACAGGTGTTAACCTCTGTCAACAGTGTCCAGAAAATATTGTTGGAGCTCGGTCCTGTGGAGTGTAAACACACTGGCTCTGTTACAATAAAATAGAGAAATCTGTGCTTGAAATTAGGATGGACATAAACTCTTTCCAAAATGTCAGAATGAGAGATGGGTATTTTCAGTACGAAGGTCTATGTAAAAATGAGACTACTTTAAAAAGAGAAGTTCAGGGAGGTTCAGGGAAGGGAAGTTTAGAGAAGGGAAGGTTATTGATTTATGTTCAGTAAATTTAGGTATGCAAAACACCTAATAATTACAGACTGGCAGTCAACACTCTTTGCTACACAATACCATTTGCTAAAATTAAAATTAGTATGGGATACAAAGATCATGTGTCAGCTTACTATACATATCTTAAGTATTACATGCATGCATAATTTGTCACTTCCCAACCCACTGATGTCCAGTGCCAGTTAAGGGAACTCTCAGCAACTGGAGATCACTACCACTCTGACAGCTGCTAGGGAGGCTCAATGGACCCTGGTGCCTGCAGATATTTACAGCATAAATTGGTTGGTTTTCAGTCAGATTTTTTTCTGTGTTCATGAAGTTTTGGATGCCTATCAGTCTAGTGTGCAGCCAAACCATTTCTGGGGCTTGGTGCTGTCTTATTGATGGATGCAGTCAACAGGATTATCTTCAGCTAGGCCCACTTGCTGAGCATCTGCCTGGACCAAAGTTCAGTTATTTCAAACAGGAGGAGTGCATCCATCACACACTGTTCCAAAGTAATTGGATGATTTCTAGATGTGCCTTCTGGCCTCAGTAATTCCATGATTCTCTGAATTTGTGTAGTAATCTAAACACTTGTTTCCATGTTCACCAGCTTTTCTTCATAAAATATGTCCTCTTATTCCCTCAGTCATAGTGTCCCAACTCCTCTTGGCACTACCATGACAAGCCCAACTCATCACCCTGCTGTGCTCTAACCAGGTGGTTCTTTTTTCCTCCACTGGCTATAAGCCAGAAAAAAGCCTTTGGGAATTTCTTGGGAGAGTAATTTTCATGTCTGCATTCCTGCACCTGATGTGTCAGTTTCTCCTGGCTGGCAAAATAAGTACATGGAAGAGGAGAAGTTCGCTTAATTACTGTCTTACAGGAGAGAATGCTTAGTCATCTAGCAGAAATGGTGGTTATACATTGAATCTTGAGGTCAGCAAGGTAGTTTTTTGGGGTTTTTTTGAGATTTCTGCTGTGCAGTCATGAAAAATTGTCAATGATATTTGCAAACAGAATATTCAGAGTCTTATAATTTACAAACGTGAACAGATTTTTCACAGAGGGGAGCTACTGAAAGGCGAATTCCTATCTGTATGCCAAATTTTAAGTCTTAATCCTAATTATATTTGAATTTATTAACTAAATGTTAGCAGTTATGTAAAGAAAGCAAGGTTGCTTCTCTTGATCCTGCTCTAAAGTATGGCAAGATTGTATTGACTAAATATAACTTTCTATAAAGCCGGTACCTTGCAGTTAATAGTTTTATTTTAATAATAAAGTGTGGCACAATTCTAAACTAGTGAAAGCAGCTATTAAACAAAGAAATATTGGACATTTTCCAGTTGTGCTTGCCCAGAACACATGAGAGACAAAGAGAATATGAAGGAAATATAGAAAGTAATGAGGACATTCAGGCCAAAAACTTTTCGGGAAGACTTGAAACCCACATCTAACTATTTAAAGCAGACGGCTGTGGCTAATGTTGTAAGAGCTTGCAGCAACTTATAAATACCTAACAAAAAAAGGTTATGATAAAATGTTTACCTGAAGTAGATTTCAATTAAATGACTCAGAAACCTTAAAAGCAATGTTTCTGAACACTTCAAACCAAAATTTTAAAACATGACTCTTGAGACTTACTGAAACCAACCTGCCAAAGAAACAGATTTCCTGTCTGTTCCATTTTAGCAAGTTTGAGAAAAAAAGTAATGACTGTTATAATTTAATATGTCAACATGTCGTAAGTCAGATTTTTGCATTATTTTTGCAACAGGTATACTTCAATCTACCAGTATTCTTCAATCCTGTATGAGAGAAAATATGTGTCCAGAAGAAAATGATAAATTACAGTAAGAACTCCATGTTTAGCCCATTTGCAGATTTTAATATCCAAATTTAAATTACATTAAAAACACTTTGATGAATACAACTACTGTTGGGTAGCCCTCTACAATGTTCAACTTGACTAGCTCATTTGGATACACTCTCCATTATTAACATAACCTCAAGCGCTATACCCACACAGCAGCCTAAAATGGTTCTGCAAGTCATATCATCATGCTTCTCAGCTGAATGAAAACATCATCTGTCATCTCCGTGAATTTAAACAAACACAAAAAATGTACCACATGTGATATTGTTTTGTTACATACACCTATTACATGGTGTGTTCTCTCATCTGCCTACTTTGGTATGTTTGTTCTACAGAACACAAAGTAGGTCTTGATTGGACTATGGGGAAAACACACTCAATCTAAATATCACTGCTTTTAATGGACAATTTTCACTACCATGACATGAATATGATTCTATTAACCCGTTGTCTGTTTTCAACACTGTGCAATAACCTGCTTTGTAAAATGTTTGCAGAAATTTGAACTTAAAAGGTCTTCTTTTGTGTTGTCTTGTAGTAAAAAAGCTCTAGAGATGAAATTCAGAAAAAGAATAGAAATATCAAAAAAGTCCAAACCTCAAAACTGTATGTTTCATAATCATACTCTGCCCATTAAATATGATAAATCTTACTATTTCTGGTCTCTGCTTAATCAATGTGCTGTAATTGCAATTCTGTTTTCACTTACTGTGATTTACTTAGTGTGCTTTGATTAATGGCACCAGAAATTTGTTTAGTTAATGGAATATTTTAATTTACCATGCATGATGGAACACAGTGTAATATCTGTGAATTATGCAGTGAATATCTGTATTGTACTATATTATTGTTGATAAGTAGCCAAACTATGAAATCAAAAGAAAATTAATTGTGTAAGCATCTTACTTCAGGTATATGTGTCCTACTACACTGAAGATCTTACAATACAAACAGTAAAATGAAGATTATATTTTATGTTGTAAGTTAACACAGCCTTCTTTTTAAACTTCTTGACAAAGACTATGCATAACTGGGCTAAGTGCTGAACTGCAAAGCTAAAGCTACTTATAAACTTGCAATCCATAGTCCCAGTTCCGCAGATTTTTCTAATTAGTCAATGGGGCTATTAATTCACAGTAGTTAATAACTCCCTGATTTATTAAACACGTGTATCTTTACAGAACTTAAATTCTTAGCACAGTATCTTCAAGTCTCATTCAGACAAAGTAGGTGATGTTGGGATGTTTAGATAAAGCATGATGTGAAATAAATTTCCAACGTGATGCCTGAAAAGCAGCAGGTATACAACAGGGCAAATATTTCAGGCTCTAAAGGAGAAGCATGATGACAACTTCTTCGGTCAGGTATTTTTTAACTGAGTTTAAGCAGCACCACACTAACAAAATCAGAGAACAGGTGTCACCAAAATAATACTAACAGGTTTAAAAAAGAAAAAAAAATTCCTCTGAATTAAAGTGTCTCGTAATGTCTTGGCTTCAGATTCAATGCTATTCATTTACTGGGGTTGTGAGAAAAGGGCTGTATTAAGAAAACCGTCAATGCTTGTATTTCTAAATTACACATAAACAGATTATTTTCTAAGTCTGAAAATATTTTATCAAATATTATATTATGTCTGTGTCTGTGCATGTAACTAAAGTATTAAAGATGCATGCTTGTATATAGACACCAAATGCAAATATTTGAGAGATATATAAACATATTTGCATATTTTATGCCCTGGAGGTCAATGACACATAATAGCTATAATTTTAAGGTTTGTTCTGATAGGCACTTTTAAATAATTTATAGCAAAGAAAAAATTAACAAACCAAATTATTTTCATTATATACCAGAATCAGATAACTAAAGCATGCTGAACTGGTAATGGTACTGTAATATACTTCTGCAATTGTTTCCAAAGGATTTCCAAAGGAGCTTTTATTCTTAATTTAGATACTTGACATTACCTTTAACACAGTCACGTAACTAACTGTTGTGAGTAGAATTTTTTAACGTCTGATGTTGTGTCAGCATTGGCCTGGAGTTATGACTCGGCTGATTTGCACAAATCCAGCATAATGTGCCTGCCTCCTGTGCGATTAAATTCATGTTTTACCTACCCTTTATTCATATTTTTAAGTCTTACATTCTAGATATTAGCATGTGATAAACAGGAGTAAACAGAATTACTGTCCTCAGAAATTCCAATGAAACAACAGCTGATTTTTTCCTGCTTACCTGGTGGCCAGCTTAAAATACTGACTTTGTCAGTTTGTGCATTGGACCAGCTAGCAGAAGCATGCCTATATAGGCTGCACTAGAAACTACTATATGTTATTTCATGTAATTATTTAGAAAAAGTATTTGTATTTTCTCAAGTCAGACATTGCAGAAGTAACTGTATTTTTGTGGAATCATACAACTTGCCACACAAAAACCCCCAAAACACATTTCTTACTGTTGGTAGACCACCCATGTATTATTTCGGACGTCAAGGAGGGAGCTGTCCTTGTCAAAAAGTCATGCTTACCAATTCCTACTTTAAGTTATTAAGGTAAAGCTGAATTCAGATTCAGAAGAGATTAATGAAGGCAATATACTATAGTCATTACATATTCACTTTTCTCTATAGTGTGATGAATTTATAAACAAAATCAAGTTGTTCTCAGTTTAGTGTTTAGAATTTTGAATATGAACAAGGAATATGAACCTTATGTGTTATTTTCTGGGAGAGGTACTGCAACTGTCACTTAACCATTTTAGGGGTTATAGATAAACTACAAAGGCTGGAGTTCTTAGTCTTGCCACACTTAGCTGAGATGACAGGAACATAAAGCAGCCAGTTGTATTGTATTGCTAAATTAGGTCAAAAGAAACAGACAAAAAACCAAAAAATTTCCTCGCTCCTTTTTGTGGCTACATCTCTGTTGTGTAAGTAATTGAAGTAATTCATTCCTAATGAGAAAAATTTGTTCTCAGGGAAGAGTATATTCTGGAGTTTCATTTTTTGCATGAAGAAATATTAATTTATCTATTTTTCTTCTTCCTCTTTTGTGTTCATAATAATTTGATACCTCTTCATAAAGTTGGAGTATCAATGCCTTGCGTCATTAAGATCTACTATACTTTTCTACTTTTCTTTAGATTTTGCATAGTACATATATCATATTTTTAACCTTAGAATTTCAAACTTAGAATTTTCTCTTATGCAGCATGAACGGCCCAGTACCATTCCCCTACATAATACCTAGCATCAGCTAAAAAATAACATTTCGAAGAGAGTACTGAAAGTAAAGTAAATTTAGCACCTAGTTTAGCAAACTAATTTTGCATCTACTTGTGTGTAAAAGAAGTTGATAGTCATAGTTATATTCTGTTTTCTTGACCCAGCTAACTTAGCTCAAGCTCTTTCTAGGGCATGGTGGCAGCCGAATCTCATTTAAGCTATCATATTCTCTCCTTTTTCCCAGAAATAAGAGGTTCTTCTGTAATGAGGTAGTCTGCTAATTTTTTCAGTTTCTATATCTGGAGGAATCCTGTTGGGATTACAACAATTTTCCTGCTGGCAAAAGTCTTTATAAATTAATAGCTGGTTATGAATAGACAGATTGAGCAGTTTGTAATGGTTTAAATGCTTGAAGATTAACTCTAATTATATGCAGCATATTAGGATATCACAGATTAATGTTGTTAGTGACTAGCAGCAGTTTTATTGCAGATTAAAAGGCCACTTAGCTTTAACCATTTTTATCAATGTCTGAGAAATTATTTATAGAGAAATTGAGAAAGAAACTGTTAAAAAATCCAAAGAAATAATAATTAATAAGCAGTGAATCGTTCCTCAGTTTCAGATGGTGATCCTTCAGCTGTACTTATAAGATCTCATATGCAGCAGAAGATATTAGGAATGTAAATGGGTCTGAAAAACAGATATAAAAAAATGCCTTGATACATGAGTTCAAAATATCTCTTGAATAACAACTATTTATTACTCTACCAGCATGGAACTGAACCGTGTGATGAATATATCTAAACAGCAGCGAGATAAAAGGATCAGGTACTGCCTAGCAGTAGACCTGTTACTGAGCAATTTATGATCACTGAAGTCTCCAAAGCATTCCTGTCCTACTGTAACTGTCCCCTGCTATGTACTAACATCCCTTTGGTTTGCATTGTGTAAAACATCAGTAGTCTGATATCACTGCAATATGGTGTACAGAAAATGAAAATTGCTACTACGTTAGCTAAATAACAGCATTCTCGTAAAGGCTCAATAGTCCCATCCAGTCAAAGGTTGTTTGCATGCACTTAGGGAAAATAACATTGCCACACTAAAATTATGTTTACAAGTAGAAAAGTGAGAAGGTTAAGTGTGAGCCATTTCCAACTATCTTAAAGCAATTTTTTTTGGTAGGCTATTACATGGTTACTTACTCAACGTTTTTTTGTCTTACAGTTTAGAACAATTTTGGAGGGAAAGTGGCAACTGATATAATGTTTACAATGATGTAAGCTGAGAGGTAGTGCCTGAATCAATTCCAGTATTGATTTTTATGGATTTAGGATCAGGACTTTTATTGCTAGAAGAGTCAGTGAAATTCAGTATCAGCTCATGTTTCACTAATGCTGAAGGGAGAAGGCCCATTTTTTATAAATTTTCCTGTTCCTAAGAAACAAATCATAATTGCTTGTCTTTGTATCTGGTGACTAAACTCAGTTTTGTCTTTGTGGCTCACAGAGAAAACTGACATTTCTTACTTTTCCCAAGGTTAGCCTAACATTAATTAAAACATCTCACTGTACTTTTATCCCCCATGTTTGCTCTTTTGTGGACATTATTCTATCTTTAATATATTGAAAATTAATAAATTCAAATGTCAGACCCCAGAAAATGAGTACATGTCAGGACCCCTGAACATGTACAGCAGATTCTAAAATGTATGGACAAGATTTAATTTGCAAAGATCTGATTATTTATATTTTACAGCACTTTCACTGCATGACATGGCATTAGAGAATTAATAATGTCTTTTCTTAACAGTTTCAGTGGTTACTAATGATCTATATAAGCTATATGCTACCACTTTTGGTGATAAGAACCATCATGAATTTAGTTGCTATAATCAGATACATAATTTCTCTCTAATGTCAGATGGGAGGGAGAAAGGAGTGGTAGGGGAGATAGGAAGAAAAACTTGAGAGTTCATAATCACTGCTTCTCTGTAAAGGGAACCTAAACAATCAGAAATAAACCTCATAGTCACATCCTTCTTCCAAATTATGGCCATGAGAAATTCAGGCCAATGTGAAATTTAAAGTCAGCATGTGCTTCTTACCCCCTACTTCTATCTAGAAAGGCAGAAATCAGAAATATGAATAATGTAACCATTAGCACATCAGTTTTAGAAGTGTGTTTTGCAAGTGCGTGAACTCATCGTGACACTGGTTAAATTATACAGACTTTCAAAGAGGCTTGAAGACTACCAGGGGCTGTGGTTATACTAACTGTGCAGATGCTGCTAAGCTTTTCCCCCTCTACTTCTGTCAAAGCCGTTTTGCTCAAATTTTCTGTGCAGAGCAGCACATAAAATATTATACGTTTTAAGTATTTTAACTAGTTAAAGCCATGAACGTATCTTGATTCTTTATTCCAAGTGTCAAAAAAATGGGCATAGGCTTCTTGCATACCTAACCCTCCAGCAGTAAATTTCATAGGACATTCAGTATCTCATTTTCAGGCTAAATGGCAATTTATAGTTGCAGCTGTTTTCTTTGAATAACCTGACTAAAACTGAGTAATTACTTTCATATTTTTTTCTCTAGTGAAACCATGTACTAGGACAGCGACAGTAACAGTAAATCAGCAGAAACTTCTTCCCTTTTTCCCTTCCTTTACCTCATCACCACCATTTAAAATAATCTTCCTTTATCACTTGCCTCTGAAGATTATTTCTTCTTTTCAGTTTGTCAGTGGTCAGAGCATAATGAACATCCTATCCCGTCACTAGCAGATAGGTAAATGAAAGGTATAGACAGCACATAACAAGTCGTGCTATAAGGAAAATGATCAGTAGGACTCTTAACTAATAAGCTCCATACGCAGAAACCTGGATCCATGAAAGAAAATTTGTCATAAAATTTAAAAGAATATTTTCATGCTTTGAGAAATTTCAATGTAGTAAAATATTGTCATTGGCTAAAGGTTTCCTAGTGTTAGATAAATATCAGAACAATGGAAGTTTTTTGTCAAATGAATGTTTTGACAAAGATGAAACAACTTTGATGTTTCAGCAAAAGATATGTTTCACTGAAATAATTTGTCTCAGGTTCCAAAATGCTATATTAAATGAAGATACTGTTTGTGTTCAAATGTAATAATCCTAAATTAAAACTGGCACATTGTTCTCTGATCTTTATCATAATTAAAACACCTCCATACCAGATCCACGGCCTAGTAAATGTCCCATTTCATAAGGTGAAGAGACATTTTGTGAGTTAATTCTAAAATTATGTAAGTTCATTAGAAAAAGACAAATGTCTTGGCTAGTTTGCTGTGGTTAATTAACTGACCATGAGATGAAGTCTATATTGCTTATGAATTTACATTTTTCATGTTTTCAGGGGTGTTATTGTAACTCTTATTTCCTTAGTTAACATAGATCTTATACTTTATGACACATTGTCTATAAGCCATGTGAAATAACTAGTTGGTTCTACTTCTTGTGAGAACATCTTATTTAATCCTAAAGTTTAGATTAGTTGTTGGCATGTGTCTTGAACAGAATTCTACACCTTAAAGACAAGGTAGATTACGTGTGGTACTCTAATAATGATTCTCTAAGATTTATTTGAAAAAAAGAGCAATCCTCTGCTATGAAGTGGAAAATAATTTTGATAATAAATCAAACTTTTTTTAAAAGTATACTTCTGTTAACAAATAACAACAGCAAACTCACAGAGTCAAGCAACACCAAGCTTTCTATGTGTTAAACCCTGTAAACTGTAGTCTGTAACATTTCTTATCATGTAACATATCATATCGTGCAACTTACCTTTTCCGGTGGAAAAAAAAGAAGTTTTGTTTTGTTTATATGTTAGGATCTGAAAACATTAACTATTGTTCCAAAGTCACATAACATTCATGATAAATCTATTCTTTAGAGCCTTGGATTTTAAAACGAAACACTGAACACTGTAGGCTTAATGTACATTATTCTTATACATCTAAATTATTTACATGCATTAATTTTGCATAGGCTGTGTTGTGTAGGTGCATTCATTTTGAATATTTAGATTCCAAAAATTCTAAAGGTGTTTTTACTATTTTATCTATAGTGGGACAATAATTCAGTGAATACTAATAATAATTCAAATAGTGAAAATCCCACTTGGATATGCTCTTCATTTTATATCTGATCTGATTTTGAGCCAGCTGAGAAATGTTGCTATGTTTCACCCAAAACTGTATGTTCAAATGTCTGTTTGATTGTAATTGCAACTGAATGACTTAAGTGCTTGAACTCAGTCAGACATTTAGTTTTACATCCAAAAATCAGTCTTGCAAGCAACCAGCACTTGAAAATATTAACATGATAAATTAACTCAAGCATCATAAAGTCCCTCCTTGTAGAAATGTTCTTAAATACATTTGTTATTTAGAAATTTACCCAGCATATTTTATTATCAGTAATTTCTATTTACCAGGGAAAACTGAAAGGATAGTTTTACTCCATAACATTTAACTTGGTGAAGTAAAATGGCAGTTTCATATTCTCTATGTGATGACATAGTGTCCTGGGGTGGCATAATGATATTTTGTATTCCCTATCGTTTGTATACTTGAGCAGAAATATGGTACTGTAGCTTTAACTGTGTCACGCAGCTGGAGAAAGCTCTGCCTGCGCGGGATGTTTTGAAACTTTTTCCTGGCTCTCCTACGGGGGAGTGAGAAGGAGGAAGGGACACTTTTTTTTTGGTTTTTTTTTCGGCTCAGCCAGTTGCTGCTGCTGGTTGCTGGTGCTACTGGTGTGGCTGCTGCTTGGGTTTTTTTTTTTTTTCCTTTCTTTTCCCCGGATTTTTTTCTTTTTTCCTCTCATCGTTTTTTGGATCCTTTTCTTCGACTTGCTTTCTCATCCGAGAACCTGAGGAGCCCCGGAGGACAGTGGACGAGAATCGTCCAGGGAGGAACACCACCCGGCCCCCTCCGGGGACCCCGGAAAGGGAAGCTACGCCTGAGGAAAAGGACACTAAAGTTCATCAGCTGTTTATTCAGGTTTAATGACCCTTTTTTCCCTTTCCCCTTCCACTGTGTGGTCTGTTAATTAAACAGTTTTTCCCACTTTAGGCTGGGATATTCTGTTGTTGTGGGGGAAGGGTGCCAGAAACCTTGTTGTGGGGGGAGGCACCTGTTCAGAGTGCTTTCCACCTAGGATATTTGTCTCTAATCCCAGACAAAATTTGGCGCCCAACGTGGGGCTCGAACCCACGACCCTGGGATTAAGAGTCCCATGCTCTACCGACTGAGCTAGCCGGGCTTTTGTCTGGGATTAGAGACAAATATCCTAGGTGGAAAGCACTCTGAACAGGTGCCTCCCCCCCACAACAAGGTTTCTGGCACCCCTTCCCCCACAACAACAGAATATCCCAGCCTAAAGTGGGAAAAACTGTTTAATTAACAGACCACACAGTGGAAGGGGAAAGGGAAAAAAGGGTCATTAAACCTGAATAAACAGCTGATGAACTTTAGTGTCCTTTTCCTCAGGCGTAGCTTCCCCTTTCCGGGGTCCCCGGAGGGGGCCGGGTGGTGTTCCTCCCTGGACGATTCTCGTCCACTGTCCTCCGGGGCTCCTCAGGTTCTCGGATGAGAAAGCAAGTCGAAGAAAAGGATCCAAAAAACGATGAGAGGAAAAAAGAAAAAAATCCCGGGGGAAGAAAGGAAAAAAAAAAAAAACCCAAGCAGCAGCCACACCAGTAGCACCAGCAACCAGCAGCAGCAACTGCTGAGCCGAAAAAAAAACCAAAAAAAAAGTGTCCCTTCCTCCTTCTCACTCCCCCGTAGGAGAGCCAGGGAAAAAGTTTCAAAACATCCCGCGCAGGCAGAGCTTTCTCCCAGCTGCGTGACACAGTTAAAGCTACAGTACCATATTTCTGCTCAAGTATACAAACGATAGGGAATACAAAATATCATTATGCCACCCCAGGACACATAGTTTAAATGAGTCCAACAAAAACTGATCACATTTGGGTCCATAAAAAAAAAGTAAGGAACAAATGGCAGTTTGAAAGAACTTGGTACATAATTGCCTTGGGGTAATTTCAGGATGATACGCTAGACCCTTATCCTCTGCTCTTCGCCCAGGAATTGTTTCTGTAGCTTTAAGCTAGCCGCAGAGGATGAGCAGGAGCCGAGGGAATTCGGTGTGGGCATTGTTCAAGCCTACTCTCCCGTGTGCTTGGCTTGTGGCGCGGATGCATTTCATGGTTGCTTTTAGCTAGCTTGGTGTTTTTTAGCTTAGGGAAGGTTTGCCCCGGACTGCAGTAGCAATTCTTCGGTGGCTTCTGTTGTTTCTTATGAACTGTTCGGCTTGCTTTTTTTGGTCCGAGATCGGACATTCCCCGGGGAGATGGTCAGCGGGACCTGCAGAGAGCCACTGGAGTGACTCCACCCGGCCCCAGATCTTGGGAGAAGCTGAACCAACGAAAAAGAGAACTCTAAATCCATCAGCTTCATCTGCAGCAAGGAGGAGACCAAATCTCGGAAGTCCACCAGACTCCCATCTGCTTTTCCCCCCCGAGGTCCCCCATGGATTTCTCTTTCTCCACCGAGGCAAAGCTGTTGCTATATTGTTCTCTCTGGCCACGTGGCCAGTGGAGTTTCTTTCCCTTCCCCTGGCTTTTTTGGGGGTTTTTTTGTTTTGTTTTGTTTTGGTTTGGTTTTTTTGGTTTTGTTTTGGTTTGTTTTGGGGTTTTTTGTTTGTTTGGGGTTTTTTTGTTGTTGTTGTTTTTTGGGGTTTTTTTGTTTTGTTTTGTTTTGTTTTGTTTTGTTTTGTTCTACTGTGGGTGGACCTGTGTGTGGGGGGAGTAAGGTTCTGAAGGCGCAATATCTAACAGTTATTCATTTTCCTCCTGTGCTGGGTGGGCACCTTGTTTGTCAAATAAACAGGGGTTTTTTTATTTTCATCTACTAAAAATTCATTTCATATTGGCGGGAAGAGATTGCTGAAACCCTTTTCTTCAGAGGAAACGTTAATTTCAGAGCATTTTCTCCTAAACTTGTCTCTAAACCAACACAATAGCCTGTATGTTAGTAAATCATTATTGTACAATTAAGAACAAGTTTAATATTTATGTCTTTGTCCCTAAATCTGCTTTCTTCCCTCAAAATTTAGAAATGTTTTCTATTACTGGAAAATGACATCTTGGACTTTATTGTGCTCACTGAAATATTAACATTTCTAATATAAATTTCCTACAGGTTTTTAAATTTCAAATGTTGAAAAATGCCTTTTCTCTTCTTTTCTTTTTTCTTTTCTTTTCTTTTCTTTCCTCTTCTCTTCTCTTCTCTTCTCTTCTCTTCTCTTCTCTTCTCTTCTCTTCTCTTCTCTTCTCTTCTCTTCTCCCTCTCTCTCTCTCTCTCTCTTCTCTCTTCTCTTCTCTTCTCTTCTCTTCTCTTCTCTTCTCTTCTCTTCTCTTCTCTTCTCTTCTCTTCTCTTCTCTTCTCTTCTCTTCTCTTCTCTTCTCTTCTCTTTTCTCTTCTCTCTTCTCTTTTCTCTTTTTCTCTTTTTTCTCTCTTTTTCTCTTTTTCTCTTTTTCTCTCTTTCTCTTTTTTCTTCTCTTTTTCTTCTCCCTTCCCTGAACTTCCCTTTCCTGAACTTCCCTTTCCTGAACTTTCCTGATCTTCCCTTCCCTGAACTTCTCTGGACTTCCCTTCCCTTCCTGAACTTCCCTTCCTGTGACATAAGCTGTTGTTCAAATACAAAGAACCAGAGGCACCAAAGTGAGTTGCATCCTGACTTTGCCCGGTAGAGCAGGGCTACAGACTCAGAGCCTTATGCCGAAAGATACCTCAAAGATCGGATCAGAAAGGGTCTGAAACCCTCCAGTTCTATCTGTCTAACTGAAGAGCAGTTTCTTCAACTACCTGACCTTCTGAGACAACTAAATTGTAACCTTTGGTCAAAACCACCCTGCAGAAATGCTAAGCCAAAAAGTCAGATGGTCTCTTATGGGGGACAGAAATCAATCTTATAATCAATGACAGAAAATAACCTAAATCATATAATAGCTAATTTTAAGGATACTAAGCTACTGGCATATACACAGTTAGTTTTTCCTTTGTTTAAGTTCCTTTTTCTGTACTTCCAAGGTCAGGAGATTAGCTAATCCTGAACTTGACCATATGTTACTAAAACTTTAGAATAGCCTGCTCAGGGACCTACTGGAATTTTGTGTATTGCATAATACTTTTGTGAGAATTCTCAATGATGTAGACCAAAAGTAATATTGCAAGAATCTGTTAGTTTTTACTTTAGTAGAATGTTATTAGAAAATATTATACAGCAGCATTGCAGCATCTTGCATTTCAGAACTTTTCAGTTTAACTGAGACATAAAACATAGATAAGAATGAATCTGTCAGCAAAAATTATTTTTCTTTGAGGGGAAACAGATGAACCCTAACCTTAACCCTAACCCTAACACTATTTTTTGGACAAGGAAGTTTTTATTTTTTTACCTCTGCTTTCTAGGCACCCTCTATTTGGGGATCATGTCACACCATGACAAAGGAGACCCACCAAGTGAAAGTGTTAGAGACTATTTGCCTTTGAACATCTTTGGCAAACAGCTTCCCAGTCAGCCCTCTTTTTCGTGCAAATTCTCATTTGAACAAAAAGTCTGTCATTCAGTCTCAAGATGGTCAACAAATGATGGTAGGATACAATAAATGCAGCATTAAATTTACATTTTTGTCCTTTCGTCTTGAAAGCTGTGGTAAAAGCCAGAGAAGTTTTGAGAAAACACTGAGTGGTTGAAGTGACAAGGGGCAATAAATGTCTCTGGAGACAGAAGATGCGACTGAAATATTAACCTTGACTGTCTACCTCTGGTAAGTTATGATGGAGACACTAGGGATGAAGATTTAAAGAGCTGGTGAAAGAACATACTTTATTTAACTGAATGCAGGGACTCTGGGACTTACCAGAATATTGAATTAAGTGCTTGGAAGCTGATGCATACAGGGAAGCAGTAGTATAGTACCCTAACCAGTGGAAAAAGGCCAGCAACACAATGGAAGTTTTCTAATTCTTCTGACTAGGGAAGAGAATCAAGTTCACTATAAACCATTAGAGAGTATAATGAGAGAATATAAAAGAATGAAATTCTAGCAGATGAGGAAGAAGTTAGAAGTATAACCAAACTCTAAGGGCTAAAGTAGAAATGAAAGGGAAAATAGAAGTCATACCAATGGAAGGAAGAACAAAGTGGTGTAAAAACACTTAAAAAGTTATGTATGGCAAAAGCAGACCTATGGGATCAGGGAAGTCGATCTATATAACAGAAGCACATGCTGTTTGCTAGTGAGTATCCTACATAGTTGAGTAGAAGTCAGAAAAATTCCCTGATGATTTATTTCTATTTTCTTTATGACATCACAAATAACACCACCATACTCACATTTGAATGCATGTACCTTGAATACCTCAGAATGGAGAAATAACTCAGTGTTAAGGTGAACTTCAAAATAATTCAAGGAGCATTATTCAGGATTTGTGCAGAAAAATGAATACCATCAGCACATCGTTGTACACCTCTATGTTTAGTCCAAATATTGCATATCATGTGCCAGTCTAATCATCCTTGTCCTAAAAATGGTGTAGAAGAATAGAAAAAGTCATTTTGAGACAGAATGACAAATTAAGGTACAATTTTTTTATTCTGGGAAAAAAGGAATTACACAGTTGTGGAATGACCATGATGTATCAAGTTTTTAGCTGCATTGAGGAGATGGTGCTGGAAAGACACTTTGTTCTGCTTATTGATGAGATTGGCATTTCATTGAGGACAGACCAATTACTCAAATATATATATATATATGTGGAGAGCATAGGCAACAAAAGAAGTAAAAAGAAAACAATTAGTTGAACTATCTAGTAACTGGAAGCAAAAATAATGTAAGACATAGAGCCAGAAGGGATGGCATGATTTTGTATGAAAACAGGAGATGACTGAAAAAGAGGACTGTATTTTTTTTTCTTTCCTTTATATTTGAACCCTTGACTAATGGGTTAGTCTGCTTTAAGCTTCGTGGGATCAAATGTATCACAAAGATTAGTACTAATGTTATTTACTGTTCATACAATTGGGGCATATTTTATCCTTCATAGCTCTAAATGCTTATTGTAGATCTCTAAGTTGCATTCATTAAGATCTTATGACTGACACTGATTCGTATTAATCTGTGTATGAGCACTAATTATCATTTCGGTTAGTACAGTTTGGTACTGCCACCTGGAAGATTATCTGAACAATGTATCCTTGGAAAAAAAAACCCTAACAGTCCCATAATTACTATCCTCTATTCGTTCAGGATCTTTCAAGTCCACTGAAAACACTGGTTTTCAGGCAGAGTTACAGTTTTCAAAGTCTGTGTTTTGGTCTTTTTGATACAAGGACAACCTTCAGAAACAGATTACAGGGTTTTTATGTCCTTATCTTATATGTCAGTATTGTGAATGTACATACCAGCAAGTATTCATATTTAATCTTAAATCAGAGCATTCCACCAATGAAATCTTGGATAAAAAGAAATTTCCAAAAAGTGTAGACTTCTGAATATCTTTGCAAAAGAAGGTTTTCCTCTAAGTTGTATTTTCAAGTGACAAAAAACAATTGTCATCATATATATTGAATATACTGGAAGTACAAATTTGGTAAAATGACACATTGTAAAGAGAAGAAGAATTTCTTGAGCTTTCCTGTAGGATGACTCTTCAAGGATGATATATTATCTGACCATCCTTGTGTGATTTCTGATTCTAGAAGCCAATAATAAATCTACCATAGCAGAATTTAGGAGCATCAGCCATCAAATGCTACCTTTTTGCCATAAATTTTATGGAAAATTATTTACCATAGTAACTCTCCTGCTGTTCTTCTGCAACTTCTCCTATGAATTGCAGTTTAACCTGATCATTCTTCCTTGTATACTTAACATCTGCAGAATTTCAGAAGCTACAGAGAACTTTAAAGACATGTTTAAAGTTCTAAAAAATTACTTCAGATTAATCCCCTTTTCACGTAATTCTGTGTATGGGAGAAAAAGCACAGCCCCTTGTGTTCAGCGTGTGTACCAGAGAAGGTGTTAGTAAAAAGACAGCATAAAATAGTGGGTTTATTAAATGCTTCTGTCTTTTTTTCCCTTCTGCCTGCATATAAAATTTTCTGGATTCTCCTCCATGTCCTCTAAAACATG
>JAWUZG010001017.1:0-59729 GCA_036785705.1 Acanthornis magna
TTTTTTTTCCCCATTTTTTCCCTATTTTTCCCAAAACTTTCTCCATTTTTTCACCTTATTTCCCTCATATTTTCCCCAATTTTTTCCCCCATTTTTTTCCCAATTTTTCCCCCAATTTTTCCCCATTTTTTCCCTAATTTTTCCCCAAATTTCCCCAATTTTTTCCCCCATTTTTCCCCATTTTTTCCCTATTTTTCCCCCATTTTTTTCCCAATATTTCCCCCATATTTTCCCCAGTTTTCCCCATTTTTTTCCCCGTTTTTTTCCCCATTTTTTCCCTATATTTCCCACATATTTTTCCCCAATTTTTCCCCATTTTTCCCTCATTTTTTCCCCATTTTTCTCTATATTTTCCCCATATTTTTCCCATTTTTCCCCATATTTTCCCCAATTTTTCCCCATTTTTTCCCCATTTTTCCCCCATTTTTCCCCCAATTTTTCCCCATATTTCCTCCATTTTTCCCCAATTTTTCCCCATATTTCCTCCATTTTTTACCATATTTTTCCCCATTTTTTACCATATTTTCCCTATTTTTCCCCATTTTTTCCCAATATTTCCCCCATATTTCCCCATTTTTTCCCAAATTTCCCCTTTTTCCCCCATATCTTCCCCATATTTTCCCCAATTTTCCCCATTTTTTCCCTATATTTTCCCCATATTTTCCCCATATTTTCCCCAATTTTTCCGCATTTTTCCTCCAATTTTCCCCATTTTTTCCCCATTTTTTTCCCCATATTTCCCCCACATTTCCCCATTTTTTCCCCAAACTTTCCTCAATTTTTTCCATTTTTTCCCCCATTTTTCCCCATTTTTCCCCCAATTTTCCCCCAATTTCCCCCAAATTTTTCCCCCCAATTTTTCCCCAATATTCACGATATTTTTAACCCTTTCCTGCCCAGGTTCCGGGCTCTGCCCCCCGCGCTCTCTCTGCTCTCCGCACAGCTTCTGAGCTCACAGCTCAGGGCAACTCCTTTCTTTTTCCTATTTTTCCTCCATTTTTATTCCATTTTTCATTTTTTTCTGTCCCATTTTTCCCCAAATTTCCCTTATTTTCTCTCTTTTTTTCTCTATTTTTTCCCCATATTTTCCCCCATTTTTTCCCCATTTTTCCGCCAAATTTCCCCATTTTTCCCCCAAATTTCCCCCATTTTTCCCCCATTTTTCCCCCAATTTTCCCACATTTTCCCCCATTTTTCCCTATTTTTCCCCCATTTTTTCCCTGTATTTCCCCCATATTTTCCCCAGTTTTCCCCATTTTCCCCACATTTTCCCCATTTTTCCTTCAATTTTTCTCCATTTTTTCCCCAATTTTCCTTATTGTTTTCCCTATTCTTTCCCCTATTTTCCCCCAAATTTCCCCCAGATTTTCCCAATTTTTTCCCCAAATTTCCCAATTTTTCCCATTTTTCTCCCACTTTTTCCCCATATTTTCTCCATTTTTTCCCCATTTTTCCCCATTTTTTCCCCAAATTTCCCCAATTTTTCCCTCATTTTTCCCCATTTTTTCCCAATATTTTCCCCATATTTTCCCATATTTCCCCCAATTTTTCCCCATTTTGTCCTTATTTTTTCCCCATTTTTTCCCTGTATTTCCCCCATATTTTCACCATTTTCCCCCCATATTTTCCCCAATTTTCCCCATTTTTTCCCCATATTTTCCCCATATTTTTCCCATTTTTTCCCCAAATTTCCCCAATTTTTCCCCCATTTTCCCCCATATTTTCCCCAGTTTTCCCCATTTTTTCCCCATTTTTCCCCATTTTTCCCCCAATTTTTCCCCATATTTCCTCCATTTTTTCTCCAATTTTTCCCCATTTTTTACCATATTTTCCCTATTTTTCCCCCATTTTTTCCCAATATTCCCCCCATATTTTCCCCAGTTTTCCCCAATTTTTCCCCCATTTTTCCCCATTTTTTCCCCAAATTTCCCCATTTTTCCCCCATATCTTCCCCATATTTTCCCCAATTTTCCCCATTTTTTCCCTATATTTTCCCCATATTTTCCCCATATTTTCCCCAATTTGTTCCGCATTTTTCCTCCAATTTTTCCCCCATTTTTTCCCCATTTTTTTCCCCAAATTTCCCCATTTTTCCCCCATATCTTCCCCATATTTTCCCCAATTTTCCCCATTTTTTCCCTATATTGTTCCCCATATTTTCCCCATTTTTTCCCCATTTTTCCGCATTTTTCCTCCAATTTTCCCCATTTTTTCCCATTTTTTCCCCAAACTTTCCTCATTTTTTTCCATTTTTTCCCCCATATTTTCCCAATTTTCCCCATTTTTTCCCCATTTTTTCCCCAAACTTTCCTCAATTTTTTCCATTTTTTTCCCCATATTTCCCCAATTTTTCCCTTATGTCCCCCATTTTTTCCCCCATATTTCCCCCAATTTTCCCCCATATTTCCCCCATTTTTCCCCCAATTTTTTCCCCCAATTTCCCCCAAATTTTTCCCCCAATTTTCCCCCAATATTCACGATATTTTTAACCCTTTCCTGCCCAGGTTCCGGGCTCTGCCCCCCGCGCTCTCTCTGCTCTCCGCACAGCTCTGAGCTCACAGCTCAGGGCAACTCCTTTCTTTTCCTATTTTTCCTCCATTTTTTCCCCATTTTCCTCTTTTTTTCCCCTCAATTTCCCCCATTTTTCCCCCACTTTTTCCCCATATTTTCTCCATTTTTTCCCATATTTTTCCCATTTTTCCCCCAAATTTCCCCAATTTTTCCCCACTTTTTCCCCATTTTTTCCCTATTTTTCCCCCATTTTTTTCCCTGTATTTCCCCCATATTTTCCCCAGTTTTCCCCATTTTTCCCACATTTTCCCCATTTTTTCCTTCAATTTTTCTCCATTTTTTCCCCAATTTTCCTTATTTTTTCCCTATTCTTTCCCCTATTTTCCCCCAAATTTCCCCCAGATTTTCCCAATTTTTTCCCCAAATTTCCCAATTTTTCCCCATTTTTCCCCCACTTTTTCCCCATATTTTCTCCATTTTTTCCCCATTTTTCCCCATTTTTTCCCCAAAATTTCCCCATTTTTTCCCCATATTTTCCCCATTTTTTTCCCCATATTTTCCCCAACTTTTCCCCTATTTTCCCCCAAATTTCCCCATATTTTCCCGATTTTTTTCCCATTTTTTCCCTATTTTTCCCCAAATTTCCCCCATATCTTCCTTGTATTTTCTCCGTATTTTCCCCATTTTTCCCCCAATTTTCCCCCAATTTCCCCCAAATTTTTCCCCCAATTTTTCCCCAATATTCACGATATTTTTAACCCTTTCCTGCCCAGGTTCCGGGCTCTGCCCCCCGCGCTCTCTCTGCTCTCCGCACAGCTCTGAGCTCACAGCTCAGGGCAACTCCTTTCTTTTCCTATTTTTCCTCCATTTTTTCCCCATTTTCCTCTTTTTTTCCCCTCAATTTCCCCCATTTTTCCCCCACTTTTTCCCCATATTTTCTCCATTTTTTCCCATATTTTTCCCATTTTTCCCCCAAATTTCCCCAATTTTTCCCCCACTTTTTCCCCATTTTTTCCCTATTTTTCCCCCATTTTTTCCCTGTATTTCCCCCATATTTTCCCCAGTTTTCCCCATTTTTCCCCACATTTTCCCCATTTTTCCTTCAATTTTTCTCCATTTTTTCCCCAATTTTCCTTATTTTTTCCCTATTCTTTCCCCTATTTTCCCCCAAATTTCCCCCAGATTTTCCCAATTTTTTCCCCAAATTTCCCAATTTTTCCCCATTTTTCCCCCACTTTTTCCCCATATTTTCTCCATTTTTTCCCCATTTTTCCCCATTTTTTCCCCAAAATTTCCCCATTTTTTCCCCATATTTTTCCCATTTTTTCCCCATATTTTCCCCAACTTTTCCCCTATTTTCCCCCAAATTTCCCCCATATTTTCCCGATTTTTTTCCCATTTTTTCCCTATTTTTCCCCAAATTTCCCCCATATCTTCCTTGTATTTTCTCCGTATTTTCCCCAATTTTCCCCCAATTTTCCCCCAATTTCCCCCAAATTTTTCCCCCAATTTTTCCCCAATATTCACGATATTTTTAACCCTTTCCTGCCCAGGTTCCGGGCTCTGCCCCCCGCGCTCTCTCTGCTCTCCGCACAGCTCTGAGCTCACAGCTCAGGGCAACTCCTTTCTTTTCCTATTTTTCCTCCATTTTTTCCCCATTTTCCTCTTTTTTTCCCCTCAATTTCCCCATTTTTCCCCCACTTTTTCCCCATATTTTCTCCATTTTTTCCCCATATTTTTCCCATTTTTTTCCCCAAATTTCCCCAATTTTTCCCCCATTTTCCCCCATATTTTCCCCAGTTTTCCCCATTTTTTCCCCATTTTTCCCCCATTTTTCCCCCAATTTTTCCCCATATTTTCTCCATTTTTTCTCCAATTTTTCCCCATTTTTTACCATATTTTCCCTATTTTCCCCCAAATTTCCCAATTTTTCCCCATTTTTCCCCCACTTTTTCCCCATATTTTCTCCATTTTTTCCCATTTTTCCCCATTTTTTCCCCAAAATTTCCCCATTTTTTCCCCATATTTTTCCCATTTTTTCCCCATATTTTCCCCAACTTTTCCCCTATTTTCCCCCAAATTTCCCCCATATTTTTCCCGATTTTTTTCCATTTTTTCCTATTTTTCCCCAAATTTCCCCCATATCTTCCTTGTATTTTCTCCGTATTTTCCCCAATTTTCCCCCAATTTTCCCCCAATTTCCCCCAAATTTTTCCCCCAATTTCCCCCAATATTCCACGATATTTTTAACCCTTTCCTGCCCAGGTTCCGGGCTCTGCCCCCCGCGGTCTCCCTGCTCTCCGCACAGCTCTCAGTGTTCTGGAGAAGTACGGACGGAACCTGCTCAGCCCCTCCCCCCCCGGCACTGGAGAACTGTCAGGTTTGGCAATCCTGTGTTCCGCAGCACCGTGGGAGCCGTGCAGGTCAGAATCCCAAAATACCCAAATTTCCACCCCAGAAATTCTCTTTTTTTCCCAAAATCCCCATTTTTTTTCCCCGAAAAAATGGTTTTTTTCCCAGCAAAAATGGCCTTTTTTGGGAAAAATTCAGATTTTTTTCGGAAAAAAATTGCATTTTTTTCACTCTAAAATTTACTGTGATGCACCTGGAATCCTAAATTTCCTTTTTTCCCAAAATTCCCATTTTTTTCCCCGAAAAAATGGCTTTTTTCCCAGCAAAAATGGCCTTTTCTTGTGAAAAATTCTCATTTTCCATGAAAAAAATTTGATTTTTTTACCCCAAATTTTCCCTTGATGCTCTCGGAATCCTAAATTTCCGTTTTGCCCAAAATCCCCATTTTTTTCCCCCAAAAATCAGATTTTTTCCCAAAAAAATCGTATTTTTTTGGTGGAAAATTCCGCTTTTTGTCCTCAAAAATTAATTTTTTTCACCCTAGAATTTACCTGGAATCCCAAATTCTGTTTCCCCAAAAATCCTCATTTTCCCCCCCAAAAAATCGTATTTTTCCCAGAGAAATAGCATTTTTTTGGGAAAAATTCAGATTTTTTTCGGAAAAAATTGCTTTTTTTTCACCCTAAAATTTACTTTGATGCTCTCAGAATCTTAAATTTCCGTTTTGCCCAAAATCCCCATTTTTTCCCTCCAAAAAATCAGATTTTTTCCCCAAAAAAATCACATTTTTGGGTGGAAAATTCCACTTTTTGGCCTCAAAAATTAATTTTTTTCACCCTGGAATTTACCTGGAATCCCAAATTTCTGTTTTCCCCAAAAATCCTCATTTTCCCCCCCAAAAAATCGTATTTTTCCCAGAGAAAATAGCATTTTTTTGGGAAAAATTCAGATTTTTTTCGGAAAAAATTGCTTTTTTTTCACCCTAAAATTTACTTTGATGCTCTCAGAATCTTAATTTCCGTTTTGCCCAAAATCCCCATTTTTTCCCTCCAAAAAATCAGATTTTTTCCCCAAAAAAATCACATTTTTGGGTGGAAAATTCCACTTTTTGGCCTCAAAAATTAATTTTTTTCACCCTGGAATTTACCTGGAATCCCAAATTTCTGTTTTCCCCAAAAATCCTCATTTTCCCCCCAAAAAATCGTATTTTTCCCAGAGAAAATGGCGTTTTTTTTGTGAAAAATTCAGATTTTTTCCATGGAAAAAATTGCATTTTTTTCACCCTAAAATTTACCGTGTATACACCTGGAATTCAGAAATTTTCGTTTGGCCCAAAATTGCCTTTTTTTTTCCAAAAAATTAGGATTTTTGCAAGGAAATTGCTTTTTTTTGTTGAAAAATTTCAATATTTTTCCAAACTAAATTGCGTTTTATCCTCCCCAAAATTCACATTTTCCCAAAAAATTCTCATTTTTCCCCTCAAAATTGCCATTTTCCGTCAAAAAATCCATTTCCCCCCCAAAAATTCCCTTTTTTCCCAAAATTCCCATTTTTTTCCCCGAAAAAATGGCTTTTTTCCCAGCAAAAATGGCCTTTTTTTGGGAAAAATTCAGATTTTTTTCGGAAAAAATTGCATTTTTTTCACCCTAAAGTTTACCTCGATGCTCTCGGAATCTTAAATTTCCCGTTTTGCCCAAAATCCCCATTTTTTCCCTCCAAAAAATCAGATTTTTTTCCCAAAAAATCACATTTTTTGGGTGGAAAATTCCACTTTTTGGCCTCAAAAATTGCATTTTTTTTCACCCTGGAATTTACCTGGAATCCCAAATTTCTGTTTTCCCCAAAATTCCCCATTTTCCCCCCCAAAAAATCGTATTTTTCCCAGAGAAAATGGCCTTTTTTTGGGAAAAATTCAGATTTTTTTCGGAAAAAAATTGCATTTTTTTCACCCTAAAATTTACCGTGATACACCTGGAATTCTAAATTCTCGTTTGGCCCAAAATCGCCTTTTTTTTCCAAAAAATTAGGATTTTTTTGCAAGGAAATTGCTTTTTTTGTTGAAAAATTTCAATTTTTTTCCAAACTAATTGCGTTTTATCCTCCCTAAAATTCACATTTTCCCCCAAAATTCCCTTTTTTTCCCAAAAGCCCCGCCCAGTCCCCAAGCCACGCCCACTTTCCCTTAAGCCCTGCCCACTCTCAAGCCACGCCCACTCCATCAAGCCCCGCCCACACATCAAACCCTGCCCGTTTCCTTAAGCCACGCCCACTTCCCAAGCCACGCCCACTCCATTAAAGCAGTGTTATTGAAGCCACGCCTCTTCCCAGCAAGCCCCGCCCACTCCCATTAAGCCCCGCCCACTGCTCAAACCCTGCTGACACACCAAGCCCCGCCCACTCCCATCAAGCCCCGCCCACTCCATCAAGCCACGCCCACTCCATCAAGCCACGCCCACTCCAAGCCACGCCCACTCCATTAAACTCCACTCTATTCACTTTTTTTGCCATTTTAAAGCCCCAAAACTCCCCCAAAATCCCTCCCAGTTCATCCAGTTGGTCCCAGTTTGTCCCAGTCCCCTCCCAGTATAAACCAGTCCCTCCCAGTCCCCTCCCAGTCCCTCCCAGTATAAACCAGTCCCAAACCAATCCCAAACCAGTGCCAAACAAGTGTGAAAAATGTGCTTTTTTTGTCATTTTTCCCCATTTTAAAGCCCCGAAACTCCCCCAAAATCCCTCCAGTGCCTCCCAGTTCATCCCAGTTCATCCCAGTCCCCTCCCAGTCCATCCCGGTTCCCTCCCAGTATAAACCAGTCCATCCCAGTCCCAAACCAGTAGCAAACCAGTCCCAAACCAGCCCAAACCAGTATGAAAAATGTGCTTTATTTGCCATTTTCCCTCATTTTAAAGCCCCGAAACTCCCCCAAAATCCCTCCCAGTCCCTCCCAGTTCATCCCAGTCCTCTCCCAGTATAACCAGGTCCATCCCAGTCCCCTCCCATTATAAACCACTCCCAAACCAGTATAAACCAGTATAATAAAGCCCCTTAAATTGCCTATTTTTTCCTATTTTTTTCCCATTTTAAAGCCCTGAAACTCCCCTGAAATCCCTCCCAGTGCCTCCCAGTTCATCCCAGTTCAGTCCCAGTTTCATCCAGTCCCTCCCAGTATAAACCAGTCCAAAACCAGGCGCAAACCAGTCCAAACCAGTATAAAAATTGTGCTTAATTCGCTGTTTTCCCCTATTTTAAAGCCCCCAAACCGCCCCAAATCCCTCCCAGTCCCTCCCAGTTCATCCAAGTCCAAACCAGTCCCTCCCAGTTCAGTCCCAGTCCCCTCCCAGTATAAACCAGTCCCTCCCAGTCCCAACCAGTCCCAAACCAGTATAAAAAATATGCTTTTTTTGCCATTTTTTCTATTTTAAAGCCCTGAAACTCCCCAAAATCCCTCCCAGTTCATCCCAGTTCATCCCAGTTCATCCCAGTCCATCCCAGTTCAGTCCTAGTCCCCTCCCAGTATAAATCAGTCCCACCCAGTCCCAAACCAGTCCAAACCAGTATAAAAATTGTGCTTTATTGCCATTTCTCCTCATTTTAAAGCCCCTGAAACTCCCCAAAATCCCTCCAAGTCCCTCCAGTTCATCCCAGTCCCCTCCCAGTTCCCTCCCAGTATAAACCAGTCCATCCCAGTCCCTTCCCATTATAAACCAGTCCCAAACCAGTAAAAACCAGTATAATAAACCCCTTAAATTGCTATTTTTTTCCTTTTTTCCCAATTTTAAAGCCCTGAAACTCCCCCAAAATCCCTCCCAGTGTCTCCCAGTACAGTCCCAGTTCATCCCAGTCCCTCCCAGTATAAACCAGTCCATCCCAGTCCCATCCCAGTCCCAAACCAGTCCCAAACCAGTCCAAACCACTATAAAAAATGTGCTTTATTTGCCTTTTTTTTCCATTTTAAAGCCCTGAACTCCCCCAGAATTCCTCCCAGTCCCTCCCAGTTCATCCCAGTTCATCCCAGTCTCTCCCAGTATAAACCAGTCCATGCCAGTAGCTAAACCAGTCCCAAACCAGTCAAAACCAGTATAAAAAATATGCTTTTTTCGCCATTTTTTCCATTTTAAAGCCCCTGAAACTCCCCAAAATCCCTCCCAGTTCATCCCAGTTCATCCCAGTTCAGTCCCAGTCCCCTCCCAGTTCAGTCCCAGTCCCCTCCCAGTATAAACAGTCCTTCCCAGTCCCCTCCCAGTCCATCCCAGTCCCAAACCAGTATCAATCCAGTCCAAACCAGTATAAAAATTGTGCTTTATTTGCCATTTTTTCCTCAGTTTAAAGCCCCGAAACTCCCCCAAATCAGCTCCCAGTCCCTCCCAGTCCCTCCCAGTTCATCCCAGTTCATCCCAGTTCATCCCAGTTCCTTCCCAGTATAAACCAGTCCCTCCCAGTCCCTCCCAGTCCCAAACCAGTCCAAACCAGTAAAAACCAGTATAAAAAAAGACCTTAAATTGCCTTTTTTTCCTATTTTAAAGAACCGAATCTCCCCCAAAATCCTCCCAGTCCCTCCCAGTTCATCCCAGTTCATCCCAGTCCATCCCAGTCCCCTCCCAGTATAAACCAGTCCCTCCCAGTCCCTCCCAGTCCCAAACCAGTCCCAAACCAGTCCAAACCAGTATAAAAAATGTACTTTTTTCACCATTTTTTCCATTTTAAAGCCCCAGAACTCCCCCAAATCAGCTCCCAGTCCCTCCCAGTCCCTCCAGTTCATCCAGTTCAGTCCCAGTCCTCTCCCAGTATAAACCAGTCCCAAACCAGTCCAAACCACTATAAAAAATGTACTTTTTTCACCATTTTTTCCATTTTAAAGCCCCAGAACTCCCCCAAATCAGCTCCCAGTTCATCCCAGTCCCTCCCAGTTCATCCCAGTTCAGTCCCAGTCCCCTCCAGTATAAACCAGTCCCTCCCAGTCCCAAACCAGTCCCAAACCAGTATAAAAAATACGCTTTATTTGCCGTTTTTTCTATTTTAAAGCCCTGAAACTCCCCAAAATCCCTCCCAGTTCATCCCAGTTCATCCCAGTTCCCTCCCAGTATAAACCAGTCCCTCCCAGTCCCAAACCAGTCCCAAACCAGTCTAAACCAGTATAAAAGAAGACCTTAAATTGCCATTTTTCCCTATTTTAAAGCCCCGAATCTCCCCCGAATTCCCTCCCAGTCCCTCCCAGTTCATCCCAGTTCCCTCCCAGTATAAACCAGTCCATCCCAGTCCAAACCAGTATGAAACCAGTCCAAACCAGTATAAAAACTGTGCTTTATTTGCCATTTTTCCTCATTTTAAAGCCCCGAAACTCCCCCAAATCAGCTCCCAGTCCCTCCCAGTCCCTCCCAGTTCATCCCAGTTCAGTCCCAGTCCTCTCCCAGTATAAACCAGTCCATCCCAGTCCAAACCAGTATGAAACCAGTCCATCCCAGTCCAAACCAGTATGAAACCAGTCGAAACCAGTATAAAAATTGTGCTTTATTCGCCATTTTTTTCCCATTTTAAAGCCCCAGAACTCCCCCAAATCAGCTCCCAGTCCCTCCCAGTTCATCCCAGTTCATCCCAGTTCAGTCCCAGTCCCTCCCAGTCCCCTTCCAGTATAAACCAGTCCCTCCCAGTTCCTTCCCAGTATAAACCAGTATGAAACCAGTCCAAACCAGTATAAAAAATGTGCTTTTTTCACCATTTTTTCCATTTTAAAAGCCCCAGAACTCCCCCAATCAGCTCCCAGTCCCTCCCCAGTCCCTCCCAGTTCATCCCAGTTCAGTCCCAGTCCTCTCCCAGTATAAACCAGTCCCAAACCAGTCCAAACCACTATAAAAAATGTACTTTTTTCACCATTTTTTCCATTTTAAAGCCCCAGAACTCCCCCAAATCAGCTCCCAGTTCATCCCAGTCCCTCCCAGTTCATCCCAGTTCAGTCCCAGTCCCCTCCCAGTATAAACCAAGTCCCTCCCAGTCCCAAACCAGTCCCAAACCAGTATAAAAAATACGCTTTATTTGCCGTTTTTTCTATTTTAAAGCCCTGAAACTCCCCAAAATCCCTCCCAGTTCATCCCAGTTCATCCCAGTCCCCTCCCAGTATAAACCAGTCCCTCCCAGTCCCAAACCAGTCCCAAACCAGTATAAAAAATATGCTTTTTTTGCCATTTTTTCTATTTTAAAGCCCTGAAACTCCCCAAAATCCCTCCCAGTTCATCCCAGTTCATCCCAGTTCATCCCAGTCCATCCCAGTTCAGTCCTAGTCCCCTCCCAGTATAAATCAGTCCCACCCAGTCCCAAACCAGTCCAAACCAGTATAAAAATTGTGCTTTATTTGCCATTTCTCCTCATTTTAAAGCCCTGAAACTCCCCAAAATCCCTCCCAGTCCCTCCCAGTTCATCCCAGTCCCTCCCAGTTCCCTCCCAGTATAAACCAGTCCATCCCAGTCCCTTCCCATTATAAACCAGTCCCAAACCAGTAAAAACCAGTATAATAAACCCCCTTAAATTGCTATTTTTTTCCTTTTTTCCCAATTTTAAAGCCCTGAAACTCCCCCAAAATCCCTCCCAGTGTCTCCCAGTACAGTCCCAGTTCATCCCAGTCCCTCCCAGTATAAACCAGTCCATCCCAGTCCCATCCCAGTCCCAAACCAGTCCCAAACCAGTCCAAACCACTATAAAAAATGTGCTTTATTTGCCTTTTTTTTTCCATTTTAAAGCCCTGAAACTCCCCCAGAATTCCTCCCAGTCCCTCCCCAGTTCATCCCAGTTCATCCCAGTCCTCTCCCAGTATAAACCAGTCCATGCCAGTAGCTAAACCAGTCCCAAACCAGTCAAAACCAGTATAAAAAATATGCTTTTTTCGCCATTTTTTCCATTTTAAAGCCCTGAAACTCCCCAAAATCCCTCCCAGTTCATCCCAGTTCATCCCAGTTCAGTCCCAGTCCCCTCCCAGTCAGTCCCAGTCCCCCTCCCAGTATAAACCAAGTCCTTCCCAGTCCCCTCCCAGTCCATCCCAGTCCCAAACCAGTATCAATCCAGTCCAAACCAGTATAAAAATTGTGCTTTATTTGCCAATTTTTCCTCATTTTAAAGCCCCGAAACTCCCCCAAATCAGCTCCCAGTCCCTCCCAGTCCCTCCCAGTTCATCCCAGTTCATCCCAGTTCATCCCAGTTCCTTCCAGTATAAACCAGTCCCTCCCAGTCCCTCCCAGTCCCAAACCAGTCCAAACCAGTAAAAACCAGTATAAAAAAAGACCTTAAATTGCCTTTTTTTCCTATTTTAAAGAACCGAATCTCCCCCAAAATCCCTCCCAGTCCCTCCCAGTTCATCCCAGTTCATCCCAGTCCATCCCAGTCCCCTCCAGTATAAACCAGTCCCTCCCAGTCCCTCCCAGTCCCAAACCAGTCCCAAACCAGTCCAAACCAGTATAAAAAATGTACTTTTTTTCACCATTTTTTCCATTTTAAAGCCCCAGAACTCCCCCAAATCAGCTCCCAGTCCCTCCCAGTCCCTCCCAGTTCATCCCAGTTCAGTCCCAGTCCTCTCCCAGTATAAACCAGTCCCAAACCAGTCCAAACCACTATAAAAAATGTACTTTTTTCACCATTTTTTCCATTTTAAAGCCCCAGAACTCCCCCAAATCAGCTCCCAGTTCATCCCAGTCCCTCCCAGTTCATCCCAGTTCAGTCCCAGTCCCCTCCCAGTATAAACCAGTCCCTCCCAGTCCCAAACCAGTCCCAAACCAGTATAAAAAATACGCTTTTATTTGCCGTTTTTTCTATTTTAAAGCCCTGAAACTCCCCAAAATCCCTCCCACAGTTCATCCCAGTTCATCCCAGTTCCCTCCCAGTATAAACCAGTCCCTCCCAGTCCCAAACCAGTCCCAAACCAGTCTAAACCAGTATAAAAGAAGACCTTAAATTGCCATTTTTCCCTATTTTAAAGCCCCGAATCTCCCCCGAAATCCCTCCCAGTCCCTCCCAGTTCATCCCAGTTCCCTCCCAGTATAAACCAGTCCATCCCAGTCCAAACCAGTATGAAACCAGTCCAAACCAGTATAAAAACTGTGCTTTATTTGCCATTTTTCCTCATTTAAAGCCCCGAAACTCCCCCAAATCAGCTCCCAGTCCCTCCCAGTCCCTCCCAGTTCATCCCAGTTCAGTCCCAGTCCTCTCCCAGTATAAACCAGTCCATCCCAGTCCAAACCAGTATGAAACCAGTCCATCCCAGTCCAAACCAGTATGAAACCAGTCGAAACCAGTATAAAAATTGTGCTTTATTCGCCATTTTTTCCCATTTTAAAGCCCCAGAACTCCCCCAAATCAGCTCCCAGTCCCTCCAGTTCATCCCAGTTCATCCCAGTTCAGTCCCAGTCCCTCCCAGTCCCCTTCCAGTATAAACCAGTCCCTCCCAGTTCCTTCCCAGTATAAACCAGTATGAAACCAGTCCAAACCAGTATAAAAAAATGTGCTTTTTTCACCATTTTTTCCATTTTAAAGCCCCAGAACTCCCCCAAATCAGCTCCCAGTTCATCCCAGTCCCTCCCAGTCCCTCCCAGTTCATCCCAGTCCCTCCCAGTATAAACCAGTCCCTCCCAGTTCCTTCCCAGTATAAACCAGTCCCAAACCAGTCCAAACCAGTATAAAAAAAGACCTTAAATTGCCATTTTTCCCTATTTTAAAGCCCCGACTCTCCCCCGAAATCCCTCCCAGTGCCTCCCAGTTCATCCCAGTCCATCCCAGTTCAGCCCCCGTCCCCTCCCAGTACAAACCAGTCCATCCCAGTCCCAAACCAGTGCAAACCACTATAAAAAATGTACTTTTTTCACCATTTTTTCCATTTTAAAGCCCCAGAACTCCCCCAAATCAGCTCCTAGTTCATCCCAGTCCCTCCCAGTTCATCCCAGTTCAGTCCAGTCCCCTCCCAGTATAAACCAGTCCATGCCAGTAGCTAAACCAGTCCCAAACCAGTCCAAACCAGTATAAAAAATATGCTTTTTTTTGCCATATTTTCCCATTTAAAGCCCTGAAATTCCCCCAAAATCCCTCCCAGTGCCTCCCAGTTCATCCCAGTTCATCCCAGTTCAGTCCCAGTCCTCTCCAGTATAAACCAGTCCATCCCAGTATAAACCAGTCCCAAACCAGTCCAAACCACTATAAAAATTGTGCTTTATTTGCCATTTTTCCTCATTTTAAAGCCCCAGAACTCCCCCAAATCAGCTCCCAGTTCATCCCAGTCCCTCCCAGTTCATCCCAGTTCAGTCCCAGTCCTCTCCCAGTATAAACCAGTCCATCCCAGTCCCTCCCAGTCCCAAACCAGTCCAAACCAGTATAAAAAATGTGCTTTATTCGCCATTTTCCCCCATTTTAAAGCCCCCGAAACTCCCCCAAATCAGCTCCCAGTCCCTCCCAGTCCCTCCCAGTTCATCCCAGTTCAGTCCCAGTCCTCTCCCAGTATAAACCAGTCCATCGCAGTCCAAACCAGTATGAAACCAGTCCAAACCAGTATAAAAAATGTACTTTATTCACCATTTTTTCCATTTTAAAGCCCCAGAACTCCCCCAAATCAGCTCCTAGTTCATCCCAGTCCCTCCCAGTTCATCCCAGTTCAGTCCCAGTCCTCTCCCAGTATAAACCAGTCCATCCCAGTCCCTCCCAGTCCCAAACCAGTCCAAACCAGTATAAAAAATGTGCTTTTTTTCGCCATTTTTGCTATTTTAAAGCCCCGAAACTCCCCCAAATCAGCTCCCAGTCCCTCCCAGTTCATCCCAGTTCATCCCAGTTCAGTCCCAGTCCTCTCCAGTATAAACCAGTCCATCCCAGTCCAAACCAGTATGAAACCAGTCCAAACCAGTATAAAAACTGTGCTTTATTCGCCATTTTTTCCTCATTTTAAAGCCCCGAAATTCCACCAAAATCCCTCCCAGTGCCTCCCAGTTCATCCCAGTTCAGTCCCAGTCCCTCCCAGTTCAGTCCCAGTCCCCTCCCAGTATAAACCAGTCCTTCCCAGTCCCCTCCCAGTATAAAACCAGTCCCAAACCAGTATGAATCCAGTCGAAAACCAGTATAAAAAAATGTGCTTTTTTTCGCCATTTTTCCTCATTTTAAAGCCCCGAAACTCCCCCAAATCAGCTCCCAGTCCCTCCCAGTGTCTCCCAGTTCATCCCAGTCCCTCCCAGTTCAGTCCCAGTCGCTCCCAGTCCCTCCCAGTATAAACCAGTAGCCGTTGCAGGGTGGCCGGAGCGGTGCTGAAGCTCTTGGGGTACACGGAGGAGTCGGGGGAGGGGCTGAGCTTCCCTCCCCCCCCGGGGGGGTCCTGACCGCGCCCGCGCCGCCGCCGTCACTGCTGACGTCATCATCCTGCGCCGCGAGATCGACCTGCTCACAGCGGTACTGGTTTATACTGGTTTATACTGGTTTGTACTGGTTTGGGGGTTTTGGAGGTTTTTTTGGGGTTTTTGTTTACTGGTTTGGGGTTTGGGCCTTACTGGGAGGAACTGGAAGGGACTGGGAGAGGATTTGGGGTCACTGGGAATGGATTTGGGGTTACTGGGATGGTACTGGTTCATACTGGTTTATACTGGTTTATACTGGTTTGGGGTTTTTTGGGGGTTTTCGTTACTGGTTTTGAGTTGGGGAGGGAGTGGGAGTTACTGGGAGGGACTGGGAGGGGATTTGGGGTCACTGGGATGGACTGGGAGTTGGGTTTGGGACTTACTGGTTTATACTGGTTTATACTGGTTTGTACTGGTTTGGGGGTTTTGAGGCTTTTTTGGGGGTTTTGTTACTGGTTTGGGGTTTGGGCCTTACTGGGAGGGACTGGGAGAGGATTTGGGGTCACTGGGATGGACTGGGAGTGGGTTTGGGAGTTACTGGTTTATACTGGTTCATACTGGTTTATACTGGTTTATACTGGTTTGGGGTTTTTTTTAGGTTTTTTTTGGGGTTTTTGTTACTGGTTTGGGGTTTGGGCCTTACTGGGAGGAACTGGGAGAGGATTTGGGGTCACTGGGAATGGATTTGGGGTCACTGGGGTGATACTGGTTCATACTGGTTCATACTGGTTTATACTGGTTTGGGGTTTTTCATACTGGTTTGAAGTTTTTTCATACTGGGAGTTACTGGGATGAACTGGGAGGGACTGGGAGAGGATTTGGGGTCACTGGGATGCACTGGGAGTGGTTTTGGGACCGACTGGTTTATACTGGTTTATACTGGTTTGGGTTTCTTCCTTACTGGTTTGGGGTTTGGGCCTTACTGGGATGAACTGGGATGGACTGGGAGGGAATTTGGGGGTGGTCACTGCTGACATCATCATCCTGCGCCGTGAGATCGACCTGCTCACAGCGGGTACTGGTTTTTTACTGGTTTATACTGGTTTGGACTGGTTTGGGGTTTTTGGGACTTTTCTTTACTGGTTTTGAGATTGGGGAGGGAGTGGGAGTTACTGGGAGGGACTGGGAGGGGATTTGGAGTCACTGGGATGGACTGGGAGTGGGTTTGGGACTTACTGGTTTATACTGGTTTATACTGGATTATACTGGTTTGGGGTTTTGGAGGTTTTTTTGGGGTTTTTGTTACTGGTTTGGGGTTTGGGCCTTACTGGGAGGAACTGGGAGGGACTGGGAGAGGATTTGGGGTCACTGGGATGAACTGGGAGGGGTGTTTTCCCTTACTGGTTTATACTGGTTTATACGGGTTTGGGTTTTTTTCAGTTTTTTTTAGCTTTTTCCTTACTGGTTTGGGGTTTGGGCCTTACTGGGAGGGACTGGGAGAGGATTTGGGGTTACTGGGATGAACTGGGAGTGGGTTTGGGACCTACTGGTTTATACTGGTTTATACTGGTTTGGGTTTATTTTTAGGTTTTTTTAGCGTTTTTGTTACTGGTTTGGGGTTTGGGCCTTACTGGGAGGAACTGTGGAGGAGCTGGGAGAGGATTTGGGGTCACTCGGGAATGGATTTGGGGTCACTGGGGTGATACTGGTTCATACTGGTTCATACTGGTTTATACTGGTTTGGGGTTTTTCGTTACTGGTTTGAAGTTTTTTCATACTGGGAGTTACTGGGATGAACTGGGAGGGACTGGGAGAGGATTTGGGGTCACTGGGATGCACTGGGAGTGGTTTTGGGACCGACTGGTTTATACTGGTTTATACTGGTTTATACTGGTTCATACTGGTTTATACTGGTTTGGGGTTTTCCTTACTGGTTTGGGGTTTGGCCTTACTGGGATGAACTGGGATGGACTGGGAGAGGATTTGGGGTCACTGGGAATGGATTTGGGGGCACTGGGGTGGTACTGGTTTCTACTGGTTTGTACTGGTCCATACTGGTTTATACTGGTTTATACTGGTTCATACTGGTTTGTACTGGTCCATACTGGTCCATACTGGTGACGTCTCTCTCTCCCCCTCCCCCAGAACCAACACCCGAACCCTCAGTTCTTCACCGACATCTTACTGGGAGGGGCCCAGGTGAGACTGGTTTGTACTGGTTTATACTGGTTTATACTGGTTTATACTGGTTTGGGGTCTGGGGTCACTGGGAGGGACTGGGAAGGGCTTTGGTTCTTACTGGAGGGACTGGGAGGGAACTGGGGTGACTGGGAGGAGATTTGGGCTTACTGGTTTATACTGGTTTGGGTTTTTTTTGTTACTGGTTTGATATTTTTCCTTACTGGTTTATACTGGTTGGGGTTTGGGGCCTTACTGGGAGGGACTGGGATGAGTTTTGGGCCTTACTGGGATGAACTGGAGGAACTGGGAGGAGATTTAGGGTTACTGGTTTATACTGGCTTATACTGGTTTGGGATTGTTCGTTACTGGTTTTGGGTTTAGGTCTTACTGGGAGTTAGTGGTTTATACTGGGAGAGACTGGGATGAACTGGGAGGGACTGGGATGACTTTTAGGCCTTACTGGGATGGACTGGGAGGGGATTTGGCCTTACTGGTTTGTACTGGTTTGGGGCTTTTTGTTACTGGTTTGGGGCTTGGGCCTTACTGGGATGAACTGGGATGAACTGGGAGGGACTGGGAGGAGATTTTGGATCACTGGGACTTACTGGTTTGTACTGGGAGGGACTGGATTAGTTTTGGGCCTTAGTGGGATGGACTGGGAGGGACTGGGGGTTACTGGTTTATACTGGTTTGGGGTTTTTCATTACTGGTTTTGGGTTTGGGCCTTACTGGGACAAACTGGGTATTACTGGTTTATACTGGGATGAACTGGGATGGACTGGGATGGACTGGCAGGGAACTGGGAAGAGATTTGGGCTTACTGGTTTATACTGGTTCGGAGCTTTTTTGGTACTGGTTTGACACTTTTCCTTACTGGTTTGTACTGGTTTGGGGTTTTGGGCTTTACTGGGAGCAACTGGGAATACCCAAACTGGTCCAAACTGGTCCAAACTGGTCCTTACTGGTCCATACTGGTCCATACTGCGTCCGTACTGGTCCGTACTGGTCCATACTGGTCCATACTGGTCCATACTGGTTTATACTGGTTTATACTGGTCCATACTGGTCCATACTGGTCCGTACTGGTCCATACTGGTCCATACTGGTCCATACTGGTCCATACTGGTTTATACTGGTCCATACTGGTCCATACTGGTCCGTACTGGTCCATACTGGTCCATACTGGTCCATACTGGTCCACACTGGTCCAAACTGGTCCATACTGGTCCATACTGGTCCATACTGGTTTTCCCCAGCAGGCACTGGAGTCAGATGCAATCCCCGAGGTCCTCCCAGCAGGTAGGGGGCGCCAACAGCAGAGGGAAATTCGGGAATTTTGGGAAAAATTTGGGAATTTTGGGGAAAATTTGGGAATTTTGGGGAAAATTTTGGGAATTTTGGGGAAAATTTGGGAATTTTGGGGAAAAATTTGGGAATTTTGGGGAAAATTGGGAATTTTGGGAATTTTTGAGAGGAAAATGGAAATTTTTGGGAGAAAAAGGAGAATTTTAGGAGAAAATTAGGGAAAATTTTGGGGAAAAATTGGGAAATTTGGGGGAAAATTTGGGAAAAATTTCGGGAAAAATTGGGGAAATTTTGGGAAGAGAAAATTGAGAATTTTGGAGGAAAGTTTGGGGAAAAAATTGGGAAAAATATTGGAAATTTTTTGGGAGAAAAATTGGGAATTTTGGAGGAAAGTTTGGGAAAAATTTGGGAAAAATTGGGAATTTTTGGGGAAAAAATTGGGAATTTTGGAGGAAAATTAGGGAAAATTTGGCGGCAAAAATTAGGAAATTTTGGGAGAAAAATTGGGAATTTTGGGGAAATTTGGGGAAAAATTTGGGAAAAATTGGGAAATTTTGGGAGAGAAAAATTGGGAATTTGGGGAAAATTTGGGAAAAATTTTGGGAAAAAATTGGGAAATTTTGGGAGAAAAATTGGGAATTTTGGAGAAAAATTTGGGAAAAATTTGGGGAAAATAATGGGAATTTTTTTGGGAGGAAAATTGGGAATTTTGGAGGAAAATTTGGGAAAAATTTTGGGAAAAATTGGGAAATTTTGGGAGAAAAATTGGGAATTTTGGAGAAAAATTTGGGAAAAATTTGGGGAAAATAATGGGAATTTTTTTGGGAGGAAAATTGGGAATTTTGGAGGAAAATTAGGGAAAATTTTGGGAGAAAATATTGGAAATTTTTTGGGAGAAAAATTGGGAATTTTGGAGGAAAATTAGGGAAAATTTTGGGAGAAAATTGGGAATTTTTGGGAGAAAAATTGGGAATTTTGGGGAAAATTTGGGGAAAAATTTTTGGGAGAAAAATTGGGAAATTTTGGGAGAAAAATTGGGAATTTTGGGGAAATTTGGGAAAAATTTCGGGAAAAATTGGGAAATTTTGGAAGAAAAATTGGAAATTTTGGGGGAAAATTTGGGGAAAAATTTGGGGAAAAATTGGGAATTTTGGGAGAAAAATTGGGAATTTTGGGAGAAAAATTGGGAATTTTGGGGAAATTTGGAAGAAATTTGGGGAAAATAATGGGAATTTTTTTGGAGAAAAATTAGGAATTTTGGAGGAAAATTAGGGAAAATTTGGGGCAAAAATTGGGAAATTTTGGGAGAAAAATTGGGAATTTTGGGGAAATTTGGAAAGAATTTGGGGAAAATAATGGGAATTTTTTTGGGAGGAAAATTGGGAATTTTGGGGGAAAGTTTGGGAAAATTTGGGGAAAATTTTGGAAATTTTTTGGGAGAAAAATTGGGAATTTTGGGGAAATTTGGGGAAAAAATTGGGCAAAAATTGGGAAGCTTTTGGGAGAAAAATTGGGAATTTTGGAGGAAAATTTGGGAAAAATTTCGGGAAAAATTGGGAAATTTTGGGAGAAAAATTGGGAATTTTGGAGGAAAGTTTGGGAAAATTTGGGGAAAATAATGGGAAATTTTTTGGAGAAAAATTGGGAATTTTGGGGGAAAATTTGGGAAAAATTTGGGAAAATATTGGAAATTTTTTCTGAGAAAAATTAGGAATTTTGGGGGAAAATTCGGGAAAAAATTGGGCAAAAAATTGGGAAATTTTGGGAGAAAAATTAGGAATTTTTGGGGGAAAATTTGGGGAAAAATTTGGGAAAAAATTGGGAAATTTTGGAGGAAAATTGGGAATTTTGGGGGAAAATTTGGGAAAAAATTTGGGAAAATATTGGAAATTTTTTCAGGGATGAATTGGGAATTTTGGAGGAAAATTAGGGAAAATTTTGGGAGAAAATTGGGAATTTTTGGGAGAAAAATTGGGAATTTTGGGGGAAAATTTGGGAAAAATTTGGGGAAAATAATGGGAAATTTTGGGAGAAAAATTGGGAATTTTGGAGGAAAATTTGGGAAAAATTTGGGGAAAATAATGGGAATTTTTTTGGGAGAAAAATTGGGAATTTTGGGGAAATTTGGGAAGAATTTGGGGAAAAATTGGAAATTTTTTGGGAGAAAAATTGGGAATTTTGGAGGAAAATTAGGGAAAATTTTGGGAGAAAATTGGGAATTTTTGGGAGAAAAATTGGGAATTTTGGAGGAAAGTTTGGGGAAAAATTTGGGGAAAATTGGGGGGAAATTGGGAAATTTTGGGAGAAAAATTGGGAATTTCGGGGGGAAAATTTGGGAAAAATTTGGGGAAAATAATGGGAATTTTTGGGAGAAAAATTGGGAATTTTGGGGGAAAATTTGGGGAAAATAATGGGAAATTTTGGGAGGAAAATTGGGAATTTTGGGGAAATTTGGGGAAAAAATTGGGCAAAAATTGGAAATTTTGGGAGAAAAATTGGGAATTTTGGGGGAAAATTTGGAAGGAATTTGGGGAAAATGATGGGAATTTTTTTGGAGAAAAATTGGGAATTTTGGAGGAAAATTAGGGATAAATTTGGGCGAAAATTGGGAAATTTTTGGGAGAAAAATTGGGAATTTTGGAGGAAAGTTTGGGGAAAATTTCGGGAAAAATTGGGAAATTTTGGAAGAAAAATTGGGAATTTTGGAGGAAAATTTGGGAAAAATTTGGGCAAAAATTGGGAAATTTTTGGGAGAAAAATTGGGAATTTTGGAGGAAAATTAGGGAAAATTTGGAGGAAAAAAATGGGAATTTTTGGGAGAAAAATTAGGAATTTTGGAGGAAAATTTGGGGCAAAAATTGGGAATTTTTTGGGAGAAAATTGGGAATTTTGGGGAAATTTGGGGAAAAAATTGGGAAAAAATAGGGAAATTTTTTGGAGAAAAATTTGGGAATTTTGGAGGAAAATTTGGGGAAAAATTTGGGAAAAAAATGGGAAATTTTGGGAGAAAAATTGGGATTTTTGGGGGAAAAGTCAGGAAAAAATTGGGCAAAAAATTGGGAAATTTTGGGAGAAAAATTGGGAATTTTGGAGGAAAATTTGGGAAAAAATCTGAGCAAAAATTGGGAATTTTTTGAAAAAAAATAGGGAATTTTGGGGGAAAATTTGGAAGGAATTTTGGGAAAAAATGGAAATTCTTGGGGGGAAAATGGGAATTTTGGGGAAACTTGGGAATTTTAGAGATTTTGGTGAAAAATTTGGGGATTTTGGGGAAAAATTAGGGAGAAAATTGGGCAAACATTGGTAATTTTTGGGAGAAAAATTGGGAATTTTTTGGGAAATTTGCGAAGAATTTTGGGGAAAATTTGGGGAAAAATTTGGGGAAAATAATGGGAATTTTTTGGGAGAAAAATTGGGATTTTCTTTGAAAATTCAGGAAAAATTTGGGGAATTTTGGGGGAGAAATTGGAGATTTGGGGGGAAAAATGGAAATTTTTCCGGGGAAAAAGGGAATTTTTTGGAAAATTTGGGAATTTTGGAGATTTTGGGAAAAATTTGGGGATTTTGGGGAAATTTGGGGAAAAAATGGGAATTTTTTGGGGGGAAAAAAGGAATTTTGGAGGAGAAAAATTGGGAATTTTGGAGCAATTTGGGGGAAATTGGAAATTTTAAAAATTTAAATAAAAATATAAAATTCCCACTTTTTTTCTCCTAAAATTCCCATTTTTTTTCCTAAAATTCCTGTTTTTTTGTCTCCTAAAATTCCCATTTTCCTCCTAAAATCCTAATCTTTTCCCCCTAAAATTCCTTTTTTCTTTACAAAAATTCTCTTTTTTTCCCCCTAAAATTCCCATTTTTTTCTCCCAAAATTCCCCTTTTTTTTTCCTAAAATTCTCATTTTGTGTCTCCTAAAATCCTCATTTTTTTTTCCCGAAAATCCTAATTTTTTCTCTTAAAATTCCCTTTTTTTCTTTCCCAAAATTCCCTTTTTTTCCCCTAAATTCTTAATTTTTCACTCCCAAAATTCTCATATTTTTCTCCGAAAATTCCCATTTTTTCCCCTAAAATTCTCTTTTTTCCCCTAAAATTCTCCTTTTTTTTCCCCTAAAGTTCCCATTTTTTCCCCTAAAATTCTCCTTTTTTTTTCCCTAAAATTCCCATTTTTCCCCCCAAAAATCCTAATTTTTTTCCCCTAAAATCCTAATTTTTTTCCCCTAAAATTCCCATTTTTTCCCCTACAATTCTTCCCTTTTTTCTCCTAAAATTCCTTTTTTTTCTTTCCTAAAATCCCAAATTTTTTCCCCAGAAATCCTAATTTTTCGCTCCCAAAATTCCCATATTTTTCTCCTAAAATCCCAATTTTTTTCCCCTAAAATTCCCATTTTTTCCCCTAAAATTTTCCTCTTTTTCTCCTCCTAAAATTCCCTTTTTTTCTTTCCTAAAATCCCAAATTTTTTCCCCAGAAATCCTAATTTTTCTCTCCCAAAATTCCCATATTTTTCTCCTAAAATTCCCATTTTTTCCCCAAAAATCCTAATTTTTTTCTCCCAAAATTCCCTTTTTTCCCTAAAATTCCTATTTTTCCCCTAAAATTTTCCTCTTTTTCCCCTACAATTCTTCCCTTTTTTCTCCTAAAATTCCTTTTTTTTCTTTCCTAAAATCCCAAATTTTTTCCCCAGAAATCCTAATTTTTCGCTCCCAAAATTCCCATATTTTTCTCCTAAAATCCCAATTTTTTCCCCTAAAATCCTCTTTTTTCCCCCTAAAATTTTCCTTCTTTTCCCCTAAAATTCCCATTTTTTCCCCCCAAAAATCCTAATTTTTTTCTCCTAAAATCCTAATTTTTTTCCCCAAAAATCCTAATTTTTTTCTCCTAAAATCCTAATTTTTTTCCCCAAAAATCCTAATTTTTTTCCCTTAAAATTCCCATTTTTTCCCCTAAAATTCCCATTTTATTTGCTAAAACCTCCATTTTTTTTGCTAAAATCTCCATTTTTTCCCTGTAACGATAATTTTTTTCCCAAATTTCCCCAAATTTACCCCAAAATTTTTGGAATTTTTTTTCCCCCAGGTTGGTCCTGCCCGAGCTGCACTCTCTGGAACGAAGCTGCGACTGTTCTGTGCCGAGCCTGCGACAGACCCAGGCTGGCCAGGAGGCCCCAGGTGAGAAATTTGGGCTGAAAAACGGAGATTTTGGGAAATTTGGGGAAAAAAATGTAATTTTGGGGAAAAAAATGGAGAATTTAGGTGAAAAAATGAGGAATTTAGAGCAAAAAATGTGAATTTTAGAGCAAAAAATGTGAATTTTCAATGTAAAAAAAGGGAATTTTAGATAAAAAGTGTGGGAATTTTGAGGAAAAAAATTAAAATTTTGGGAAAAGAAAAAATTGGGATTTTAGGGGAAAAAATGGGAATTTTAGAGCAAAAAAAGTGAATTTTTGATGTAAAAAAAGGGAATTTTTGATGGAAAAAGAAGAGAGTTTTAGGTTAAAAGTGTGAGAATTTTGAGGAAAAAATTTAAAATTTTGGGAAAAGAAAAAAATTGGGAATTTTAGCGAAAAATGTGAATTTTAGAATAAAAAAATGAATTTTAGGGGAAAAAAAGGGAATTTTAGGGGAAAAAAAGGGAATTTTTGGAGCAAAAAATGTGAATTTTAGAGCAAAAAATGTGAATTTTAGAATAAAAAAATGTGAATTTTTGATGGAAAAAAAGGGAATTTTAGATTAAAACTGATGGAATTTTGAGGAAAAAAATTAAAATTTTGGAAAAAGAAAAAATTGTGAATTTTATGGGAAAAAATGGGAATTTTAGAGCAAAAAATGTGAATTTTAGAGCAAAAAATGTGGATTTTTGATGGAAAAAATGTGAATTTTGGGAGCAAAAAATGTGAATTTTCAATGTAAAAAAAGGGAATTTTAGATTCAAACTGATGGAATTTTGAGGAAAAAAATTAAAATTTTGGGAAAAGAAAAAATTGGGATTTTAGGGGAAAAAAATGGAATTTTAGGAGAAAAAAAAGAAAGTTTTAGGAAAGAAAAAATGAGAATTTTGGGAAGGGAAAAAGGGAATTTTTCTGTGCCGAGCCTGCGACAGACCCAGGCTGGCCAGGAGGCCCCAGGTGAGAAATTTGGGCTGAAAAACGGAGATTTTGGGAAATTTGGGGCAAAAAATTGGGAAAAATTGTGATTTTAGGTGGAAAAAATGGAGATTTTAGGTGAAAAAATGGAGATTTTAGAGCAAAAAATGTGAATTTTAAAGCAAAAAGTGTGAATTTTCGATGGAAAAAAAGAGAGTTTTAGGTTAAAAGTGTGGGGAATTTTGAGGAAAAAAATTAAAATTTTGGAAAAAGAAAAAATTGGGAATTTTATGGGAAAAAATGGGAATTTTAGAGCAAAAAATGTGAATTTTGGGAGCAAAAAATGTGAATTTTCGATGGAGAAAAAGGGAGTTTTAGATTAAAACTGATGGAATTTTGAGGAAAAAAATTAAAATTTTGGGAAAAGAAAAAATTGGGATTTTAGAGAAAAAAATGGAATTTTAGGAGAAAAAAAAGAAAGTTTTAGGAAAGAAAAAAAAGGGAATTTTGGGAAGGGAAAGAGGGAATTTTTCTGTGCCGAGCCTGCGACAGACCCAGGCTGGCCAGGAGGCCCCAGGTGAGAAATTTGGGCTGAAAAACGGAGATTTTGGGAAATTTGGGGAAAAAATGTAATTTTGGGAAAAAAAAATGGAGAATTTAGGTGAAAAAATGGAGATTTTAGAGCAAAAAATGTGAATTTTAGAATAAAAAATGTGAATTTTCGATGTAAAAAAAAGGGAATTTTAGATTAAAACTGTGGGAATTTTGGGGAAAAAAAATAAAGTTTTGGGAAAAGAAAAAATTGGGATTTTAGGGAAAAAAATGGAATTTTAGGAAAAAAAAAGGGAATTTTAGGAAGGGAAAAAGGGAATTTTTCTGTGCCGAGCCTGCGACAGACCCAGGCTGGCCAGGAGGCCCCAGGTGAGAAATTTGGGCTGAAAAACGGAGATTTTGGGAAATTTGGGGGAAAAAATGTAATTTTGGGGAAAAAAATGGAGATTTTAGGTGAAAAAATGGAGAATTTAGGTGAAAAAATGGAGAATTTAGGTGAAAAAAATGTGAATTTTAGAGCAAAAAATGTGAATTTTTGATGGAAAAAAAGGGAATTTTAGATTAAAAGTGTGAGAATTTTGAGGAAAAAAATTAACATTTGGGAAAAGAAAAAATTGGGAATTTTAGGGAGAAAATGGGAATTTTAGAGTAAAAAATGTGAATTTTAGAGCAAAAAATGTGAATTTTCGATGTAAAAAAAGGGAATTTTAGATTAAAAGTGTGGGAATTTTGAGGAAAAAAAATAAGATTTTGGGAAAAGAAAAAATTGGGAATTTTAGGGAAAAAAAATGGAATTTTAGGAGAAAAAAAAGAAAGTTTTAGGAAAGAAAAAAAGGGAATTTTGGGAAGGGAAAAAGGGAATTTTTCTGTGCCGAGCCTGCGACAGACCCAGGCTGGCCAGGAGGCCCCAGGTGAGAAATTTGGGCTGAAAAACGGAGATTTTGGGAAATTTGGGGGGAAAAATGTAATTTTGGGGAAAAAAAATGGAGATTTTAGGTGAAAAAATGGAGAATTTAGGTGAAAAAATGAGGATTTTAGAGCAAAAAATGTGAATTTTAGAATAAAAAATGTGAATTTTTGATGGAAAAAAAGAGAGTTTTAGGTTAAAAGTGTGGGAATTTTGAGGAAAAAATTAAAATTTTGGGAAAAGAAAAAATTGGGATTTTAGAGAAAAAATGTGAATTTTAGGAGAAAAAAAAAGAAAATTTTGGGAAAAAAAATGAGAATTTTGGGAAAGGAAAAAGGGAATTTTTCTGCGCCGAGCCTGCGACAGACCCAGGCTGGCCAGGAGGCCCCAGGTGAGAAATTTGGGCTGAAAAACGGAGATTTTGGGAAATTTGGGGGGAAAATTGGGAAAAATTGTGATTTTAGGAAAAAAAATGGAGATTTTAGGTGAAAAAATGAGGATTTTAGAGCAAAAAATGTGAATTTTAGAGCAAAAAATGTGAATTTTAGAATAAAAAATGTGAATTTTTGATGGAAAAAAAGGGAATTTTAGATTAAAACTGATGGAATTTTGAGGAAAAAAATTAAAATTTTGGAAAAAGAAAAAATTGGAATTTTATGGGAAAAAATGGGAATTTTAGAGTAAAAAATGTGAATTTTAGAGCAAAAAATGTGAATTTTCGATGGAAAAAAAGGGAATTTTAGATTAAAAGTGTGGGAATTTTGGGGAAAAAAAATAAAATTTTGGGAAAAGAAAAGATTGGGAATTTTAGGGAGAAAATGGGAATTTTAGAGCAAAAAAAGTGAATTTTAGGGGAAAAAAAGGGAATTTTAGATTAAAACTGATGGAATTTTGAGGACAAAAAATAAGATTTTGGGAAAAGAAAAAATTGGGAATTTTAGGGAAAAAATGGGAATTTTTAGAGTAAAAAATGTGAATTTTAGAGCAAAAAATGTGAATTTTTGATGGAAAAAAAGGGAATTTTAGATTAAAAGTGTGGGAATTTTGAGGAAAAAAATTGACATTTTGGGAAAACAAAAAATTGGGAATTTTAGGTGAAAAAATGTGAATTTTAGGAGCAAAAAAAGGGAATTTTTGATGGAAAAAGAAGGGAATTTTAGATTAAAACTGTGGGAATTTTGAGGAAAAAAATAAAGTTTTGGGAAAAGAAAAAATGGGGATTTTAGGGAGAAAATGTGAATTTTAGAGCGAAAAATGTGAATTTTAGAGCGAAAAATGTGAATTTTTGATGGAAAAAAAAGGAATTTTAGATTAAAACTGATGGAATTTTGGGGAAAAAAATAAAATTTTGGGAAAAGAAAAAATTGGGATTTTAGGGAAAAAAGATGGAATTTTAGGAGAAAAAAAAGAAAGTTTTAGGAAAGAAAAAATGAGAATTTTGGGAAAGGGAAAAAGGGAATTTTTCTGTGCCGAGCCTGCGACAGACCCAGGCTGGCCAGGAGGCCCCAGGTGAGAAATTTGGGCTGAAAAACGGAGATTTTGGGAAATTTGGGGAAAAAATGTAATTTTGGGAAAAAAAAATGGAGAATTTAGGTGAAAAAATGGAGATTTTAGAGCAAAAAATGTGAATTTTAGAATAAAAAATGTGAATTTTCGATGTAAAAAAAAGGGAATTTTAGATTAAAACTGTGGGAATTTTGGGGAAAAAAAATAAAGTTTTGGGAAAAGAAAAAATTGGGATTTTAGGGAAAAAAATGGAATTTTAGGAAAAAAAAAGGGAATTTTAGGAAGGGAAAAAGGGAATTTTTCTGTGCCGAGCCTGCGACAGACCCAGGCTGGCCAGGAGGCCCCAGGTGAGAAATTTGGGCTGAAAAACGGAGATTTTGGGAAATTTGGGGGAAAAAATGTAATTTTGGGGAAAAAAATGGAGATTTTAGGTGAAAAAATGGAGAATTTAGGTGAAAAAATGGAGAATTTAGGTGAAAAAAATGGAGATTTTAGAGCAAAAAATGTGAATTTTAGAATAAAAAATGTGAATTTTTGATGGAAAAAAAAGGGAATTTTAGATTAAAAGTGTGGGAATTTTGGGGAAAAAAAATAAAATTTTGGGAAAAGAAAAAATTGGGAATTTTAGGGAGAAAATGGGAATTTTAGAACAAAAAAAGTGAATTTTAGGGGAAAGAAAGGGAATTTTAGATTAAAACTGAAGGAATTTTGAAGAAAAAAAATAAGATTTTGGGAAAAGAAAAAATTGGGAATTTTAGGGGAAAAAAATGGGAATTTTAGAGCAAAAAATGTGAATTTTAGAATTAAAAAATGTGAATTTTAGTGGGAAAAAAAGGGAATTTTAGATTAAAAGTGTGAGAATTTTGAGGAAAAAAATTAAAATTTTGGGAAAAGAAAAAATTGGGAATTTTAGGGAAAAAAAATGGAATTTTAGGAGAAAAAAAAAGAAAATTTTGGGAAAAAAAATGAAGATTTTGGGAAGGGAAAAAGGGAATTTTTCTGTGCCGAGCCTGCGACAGACCCAGGCTGGCCAGGAGGCCCCAGGTGAGAAATTTGGGCTGAAAAACGGAGATTTTGGGAAATTTGGGGAAAAAAATGTAATTTTGGGAAAAAAAATGGAGAATTTAGGTGAAAAAATGGAGAATTTAGGTGAAAAAATGTGAATTTTAGAGCAAAAAATGTGAATTTTTGATGGAAAAAAAGGGAATTTTAGATTAAAAGTGTGAGAATTTTGAGGAAAAAAATTAACATTTTGGGAAAAGAAAAAATTGGGAATTTTAGGGAGAAAATGGGAATTTTAGAGTAAAAAATGTGAATTTTAGAGCAAAAAATGTGAATTTTCGATGTAAAAAAAGGGAATTTTAGATTAAAAGTGTGGGAATTTTGAGGAAAAAAAATAAGATTTTGGGAAAAGAAAAAATTGGGAATTTTAGGGAAAAAAAATGGAATTTTAGGAGAAAAAAAAGAAAGTTTTAGGAAAGAAAAAAAGGGAATTTTGGGAAGGGAAAAAGGGAATTTTTCTGTGCCGAGCCTGCGACAGACCCAGGCTGGCCAGGAGGCCCCAGGTGAGAAATTTGGGCTGAAAAACGGAGATTTTGGGAAATTTGGGGGGAAAATGTAATTTTGGGGAAAAAAAATGGAGATTTTAGGTGAAAAAATGGAGAATTTAGGTGAAAAAATGAGGATTTTATAGCAAAAAATGTGAATTTTAGGAGCAAAAAATGTGAATTTTTAGGGGAACAAAAAGGGAATTTTAGATTAAAACTGAAGGAATTTTGAGGACAAAAAATAAAATTTTGGGAAAAGAGAAAATTGGGAATTTTAGGTGAAAAAATGGAGATTTTAGAGCAAAAAATGTGAATTTTAGAGCAAAAAATGTGAATTTTCGATGTAAAAAAAGGGAATTTTAGATTAAAACTGATGGAATTTTGAGGAAAAAAAATAAAATTTTGGGAAAAGAAAATATTGGGATTTTAGAGGAAAAAATGTGAATTTTAGAGCAAAAAATGCGAATTTTTGATGTAAAAAAAGGGAATTTTCGATGGAAAAAGAAGAGAGTTTTAGGTTAAAAGTGTGGGAATTTTGAGGAAAAAAATTAAAATTTTGGAAAAAGAAAAAATTGGGAATTTTATGGGAAAAAATGGGAATTTTAGAGCAAAAAATGTGAATTTTGGGAGCAAAAAAAGTGAATTTTCGATGGAGAAAAAGGGAGTTTTAGATTAAAACTGATGGAATTTTGAGGAAAAAAATTAAAATTTTGGGAAAACAAAAAAAAGGGAATTTTAGGGAAAAAAATGGGAATTTTTGGAGCAAAAAAAGTGAATTTTAGGAGCAAAAAGTGTGAATTTTCGATGGAAAAAAAGGGAGTTTTTGATTAAAACTGAAGGAATTTTGAGGGAAAAAAAGAATTTTTGGAAAAGAAAAAATTGGGATTTTAGGGAAAAAAAAGGGAATTTTAGGAAAGAAAAAAAGGGAATTTTGGGAAGGGAAAAAGGGAATTTTGGGAAGGGAAAAAGGGAATTTTTCTGTGCCGAGCCTGCGACAGACCCAGGCTGGCCAGGAGGCCCCAGGTGAGAAATTTGGGCTGAAAAACGGAGATTTTGGGAAATTTGGGGAAAAAAATGTAATTTTGGGGAAAAAAAATGGAGAATTTAGATGAAAAAATGGAGAATTTAGGTGAAAAAATGGAGATTTTAGAGCAAAAAATGTGAATTTTGGGAGCAAAAAATGTGAATTTTAGGAGAAAAATATGAGAATTTTGGGAAAGAAAAAATGAAAATTTGGGAAAGAAAAAAATGGGAATTTTAGAGGAAAAAATTTGGAGTTTAGGAGAAAAAAATGGGAATTTTGGGAGAAAAAGAAATGGGAATTTTAGGAGGAAAAACTGGGAATTTTAGGGGAAAAAAATGGGAATTTTGGGAGGAAAAAAAAATGGAAATTTTCGGGAAAAAAAAAGGGATTTTAGAGGAAAAAAATTCAAATTTTAGGAGAAAAAAATGGGAATTTTGGGAGAAAAACGGGAATTTTAGGGCAAAAACCTGGGAATTTTGGGGAAAAAAATAGTGAATTTTGGGAAAGAAAAAATGGGAATTTTTGGAGAAAAAACCTGGAATTTTTAGGGAAAAAATAGAAATTTTGGGAGAAAAAATTGGAATTTTAGGTAAAAAAAAAATTGGAATTTTGGGGAAGAAAAAAGAGAATTTTGGGAAAAAATATCAGGAGGTTTTGGAAAAAGCAAAAGGGAATTTTGGAAAGAAAATTAAAAGGGAATTTTGAAGAAAACATTGGATTTTTTGGAAAGGTAAATTCGGGAATTTTAAGGGGAAAAATTGGGAATTTTGGAAAAGGAATTTTGGAGAAAATTTGGGATTTTTTGGGAGGAAAAAAAAGGAATTTTGGGTCTCTGATTTCCATTCTTGGGCCCAGCCCTGCCCCTCCCCCAGCCCGGCCTGGCCCTGCCCACGCTGCACTTTCCTCAACCGAGGCCACGCCCCTTCCTGTGACGTCTGTGGGGCCGCCCGGGACCACGCCCCCATTGATGACATCATCACATCGCTGGCCACGCCCACTCCCGGTGCGATTCCGGTTACTTCCGGGTCCGGATCGTCCACTTCCGGGTCTGTGCCGACCACTTCCGGTGTCGAAACACTCACTTCCGGGTCCGCGGTGTCCACTTCCGGTATCGGATTTGCCACTTCCGGGTCCGTGCCGACCGCTTCCGGGGTCGGGACTGTCACTTCCGGGTCGGCGCCGACGACTTCCGGTGTGGGAGTTGCCACTTCCGGGTGTGGCTCGGCCTCTCCTGGCCTCGCTCAAGCAACTTCCGGGTCTGGCCCCGCCCCTTCCGGTGCCGGGATTGTCACTTCCGGGTGTGGCCCCGCCCCTTCCCGTGATGCTTTGCGGCAGAACAAGATGTTGGAGGATGGGCGGAGACTCGTGGGGCTCGTCAGGGTGAGGAACTGGGAGGGACTGGGAGGGACTCGGATCGAACTGGGAGGGACTGGGATTGAACTGGGAGGGACTGGAATGGACTGGGAGGGACTAGGATTGAACTGGGAGGGACTGGGATGGACTGGGAGGGACTAGGATTGAACTGGGATGGACTTGGAGGGACTGGGATGGACTGGGAGGGACTAGGATTGAACTGGGATGGACTGGGATGGACTGGGAGGGACTAGGATTGAACTGGGATGGACTGGGAGGGACTGGGATGGGGTTTGCTTTACTGGTTTGGGGTTTTGTTTTACTGGTTTTTACTGGTTTGGGGTTGTTGGGATGTACTGGGATGAACTGGGAGTGGATTTGGGCTCACTGGGAGTTACTGGTTTGGGTTTTTTTCTTACTGATCCTTACTGGTTTGGGTTTTTTTTTCTTACTGGTTTATACTGGTTTGGGGTGTGGGGTTACTGAGATGAACTGGGATGAACTGGGATGAACTGGGAGGGGATTTGGAGTCACTGGGATGGCATTTAAGGTCACTGGGAGTCACTGGTTTGTGGTTTTTCCTTACTGGTTTATACTGGTTTGGGTTTTTCCTTACTGGTCCATACTGGTTTTGTGGTTTCCCTTACTGGTCCATACTGGTTTGGCCCCGGGGCTCACTGGTCTGAACTGGGCGCCACTTCCGGCCCCACTCCGCCATCTTTGTTCCCCTCTGACTCCTCCCCTTTTCCCCTCCCCCCCAGGCTGCCGAGGCCCAGGGCCTCCCCCCGGAATCGCTTGGCCCCTCCCCCTTGGCCACGCCCACTTCCGGCCCCGCCCCCTCCCCCGAGGCCCAAATTCGGCACTTCCGGCGCCGCCTCGGGAAGGCCCTGCAGGCCCTGCTGGGGGCGGGGCCTGAGCTCTCATTGGCTGAGGCTGCCTGGGCGTGGCTGGAGGGGGAGGGGCGTCCCGAGAAGGCACGGAGAGTTCTGATTGGACGCCGGAAGCAGCAGGTGAGAGGGGCGGGGCTTGGAGGGCGGGGCTTCAAAATTTAGTGTTCAAAATGGCGGAAATTGGGGGCGGGGCTTCAGGTTTGGATTCAAAATGGCAGAAATTGGGGGCGGGGCTTCAGAATTTGGTTCAAAATGGCGGGAATTGGGGGCGGGGCATCAAAATCCGGGGGCGGGGCTTCAGGTTCGGATCCAAAATGGCGGAAATTGGGGGCGGGGCTTTACAGTTGAGTTCAAAATGGCGGAAATTGGGGGCGGGGCTTCAAAATTTAGTATTCAAAATGGCGGAAGTTGGGGGCGGGGCTTCAGAATTTGGTTCAAAATGGCGGGAATTGGGGGCGGGGCATCAAAATCCGGGGGCAGGGCTTCAGATTTGGGTCCAAAATGGCGGAAATTGGGAGCGGGGCTTTACATTTGAGTTCAAAATGGCGGAAATTGGGGGCGGGGCTTCAATTTTTTTGGTCCAAAATGGCGGAAATTGGGGGCGGGGCTTCAATTTTTTGGGTCCAAAATGGCGGAAATTGGGGGCGGGGCTTCAATTTTTTGGGTCCAAAATGGCGGAAATTGGGGGCGGGGCTTTACATTTGAGTTCAAAATGGCGGAAATTGGGGGCGGGGCTTCAAAATTCGGGGGCGGGGCTTCAGATTTGGGTACAAAATGGCGGAAATTGGGGGCGGGGCATCAAAATTTCGGGGCAGGGCTTCAGGATTGGGTTCCAAAATGGCGGAAATTGGGGGCGGGGCTTCAATTTTTGGGGTCCAAAATGGCGGAAATTGGGGGCGGGGCTTCAGAATTTGGATTCAAAATGGCGGAAATTGGGGGCGGGGCTTCAGATTTGGATTCAAAATGGCGGAAATTGGGGGCGGGGCTTCACATTTGAGTTCAAAATGGCGGAAATTGGGGGCGGGGCTTCAAAATTCGGGGGCAGGGCTTCAGATTTGGGTCCAAAATGGCGGAAATTGGGGGCGGGGCTTCAGAATTTGGTCCAAAATGGCGGAAATTGGGGGCGGGGCTTCAAAATCCGGGGGCGGGGCTTCAGATTTGGGTGCAAAATGGCGGAAATTGGGGGCGGGGCTTCAATATTTTTTTGGTCAAAATGGCGGAAGTTGGGGGCGGGGCTTCAATTTTTTTGGGTCCAAAATGGTGGAAATTGGGGGCGGGGCTTCAATTTTTTTTGTCAAAATGGCGGAAATTGGGGGCGGGGCTTCAGATTTGGGTCCAAAATGGCGGAAATTGGGGGCGGGGCTTCAAATTTTTTGGGTCCAAAATGGCGGAAATTGGGGCGGGGCTTCAAACTCTGGGTTCAAAACTGTGGAAATTGGGGGCGGGGCTTCAAAATTTAGTGTTCAAAATGGCGGAAATTGGGGGCGGGGCTTCAGGTTCGGGTCCAAAATGGCGGAAATTGGGGGCGGGGCTTCAATTTTTTTGGGTCCAAAATGGCGGAAATTGGGGGTGGGGCTTCAAAATTCAGGTCAAAATGGCGGAAATTGGGGGCGGGGCTTCAATTTTTTGGGTCCAAAATGGCGGAAATTGGGGGCGGGGCTTTACATTTGAGTTCAAAATGGCGGAAATTGGGGGCGGGGCTTCAAAATTCGGGGGCGGGGCTTCAGATTTGGGTCCAAAATGGCGGAAATTGGGGGCGGGGCTTCAGATTTGGGTCCAAAATGGCGGAAATTGGGGGCGGGGCATCAAAATTTCGGGGCAGGGCTTCAGGATTGGGTTCCAAAATGGCGGAAATTGGGGGCGGGGCTTCAGATTTGGGTCCAAAATGGCGGAAATTGGGGGCGGGGCTTCAATTTTTTTTGTCAAAATGGCGGAAATTGGGGGCGGGGCTTCAGATTTGGATTCAAAATGGCGGAAATTGGGGGCGGGGCTTCAGATTTGGGTCCAAAATGGCGGAAATTGGGGGCGGGGCTTCAGAATTTGGTTCAAAATGGCGGAAATTGGGGCGGGGCTTGGGGAGGGGGTGGGGCTAACGTTGCCATATATGGGCATGGGTGGGGTTGGAATAGGTTTGAATGGTTTGTACTGGTTTGCACTGGTTTGGACTGGTTTGAACTGGTTTATACTGGTTTGTATTGGTTTATATTGGTTTGGACTGGACTGAACTGGTTTAAGCTGGTTTATACTGGTTTGAACTGGTTTATACTGGTTTGGACTGGACTGAACTGGTTTGAACTGGTTTATACTGGTTTGAACTGGTTTATACTGGTTTGGACTGGACTGAACTGGTTTGAACTGGTTTATACTGGTTTGAACTGGTTTATACTGGTTTGTATTGGTTTATATTGGTTTGGACTGGACTGAACTGGTTTGAGCTGGTTTATACTGGTTTGAACTGGTTTATACTGGTTTGGACTGGACTGAACTGGCTTGAACTGGTTTATACTGGTTTGAACTGGTTTATACTGGTTTGGACTGGTTTATACTGGTTTGAACTGGTTTATACGGATTTGGACTGGATTGAACTGGTTTGAACTGGTTTATACTGGTTTGTATTGGTTTATATGGGTTGGGACTGGTTTATACTGGTTTATACTGGTTTGTACTGGTTTGGATTGCTTTGGACTGGATTGAACTGGTTTGAACTGGTTTATACTGGTTTGGTTGAACTGGTTTATACTGGTGTAGATTGGTTTTTCCTGGTTCTTACTGGTTCATACTGGTTTGGACTGGTTTATACTGGTTTGGTATTGCTTTAAACTGGTTTGGATTGCTTTTTACTGGTTTATACTGGTTTTTGCTGATCCTTACTGGTTCATACTGGTTTTTATTGGTTTTTATCATTCTAAACCAGTCCAAACCAGTATGAATTGGTATGAGCTGATCCGTCCTGGTTTATACGGGTCCGTACTGGTTTATACTGGTCCATATTGGTCCATACTGGTTTATACTGGTTTATACTGGTCTGAACTGGTCCCCAGGTTCACGTTCTGGTCTCGCTGGGGTTCCCCGTGCAGGCCTCGGGTGACGCTCTGCTCCAAACCACTCACTCCAAACCACTCCAAACTGGTTCTTACTGGTCCAAACTGGTTGTTACGGGTGCAGTCTGGTTCATACTGGTCTGTTCTGGTCCTTACTGGTCTGTACTGGTCCTTGCTGGTTTATACTGGTTCACATTCTGGTCTCGTTAGGATTCCCCACGTAAGCTTCGGCCCAGGCCTCGCTCCAAACCACTCACTCCAAACCACTCCAAACTGGTTCTTACTGGTCCAAACTGGTCTGTACTGGTCCTTAGTGGTTCATACTGGTTCTTACTGGTTTACACTGGTTCATACTGGTTTATACTGGTTTATACAGGTTCACATTTTGGTCTCGTTGGGGTTCCCCATGTAGGCCTCGGCACAGGCCTTGCTCCAAACCACTCACTCCAAACCACTCCAAACTGGTTTTTACTGGTCCAAACTGGTCCAAACTGGTCTGTACTGGTTCTTACTGGTTTACACTGGTTTACACTGGTTCATATTGGTTTATACTGGTTTATACTGGTTTATACAGGTTCACGTTCTGGTCTCGTTGGGGTTCCCCACGTAGGCCTTGGCCAAGGCTTTGCTCCAAACCACTCCAAACCACTCACTGCAAACCACTCCAAAGTGGTTCTTACTGGTTTAAACTGGTCCAAACTGGTCTATATTGGTCTGTACTGGTCCATACTGGTTTATACTGGTCCAAACTGGTCCATACTGGTCCCCAGGTTCACGTTCTGGTCTCGCTGGGCTTCCCGGCACAGGCCTCGGCCGAGGCCCTCAGGCAGCACCAGGGCAGCCCCGGGGGGGCCTTGCAGGAGCTGCAGAGGGAGAGGCTCCGCCCCTTCCGCCTGCGTCACTTCCGGGGGGCGGAGCCAGGCCTGGACTTCCGGAGGGAGGATCAGCAGGTGAGGGGGAGGGGCGGGGGGGACTGGGAGGGACTGGGATTGAACTGGGAGGGACTGGGATGAACTGGGAGGGACTGGGACTGAGCTGGGAGGGTCTGGGATAAACTGGGTGGGACTGGGATTGAACTGGGATGGACTGGGAAGGACTGGGAGGGACTGGGATTGAACTGGGATGGTCTGGGATGGACTGGGAGGGACTGGGATTGAACTGGGATGGACTGGGAAGGACTGGGAGGGACTGGGATTGAACTGGGATGGTCTGGGATGGACTGAGAGGGACTGGGATTGAACTGGGATGGACTGGGAAGGACTGGGAGGGACTGGGATTGAACTGGGATGGTCTGGGATGGACTGGGAGGGACTGGGATTGAACTTAAAGGGACTGGGATTGGAGTGGGAGGGACTGGGATGGACTGGGAAGGGATTTTGGCCTTACTGGGATGAACTGGGAGGGATTGGGATGGACTGGGATGGGACTGGGACAAGCTGGGAGGGACTGGGATTGAACTGGAATGGACTGGGATGGACTAAGATTGAACTGGGAGGGAACTCGGAAGGACTGGGATTGGAGTGGGAGGGACTGGGATGAACTGGGAGGGACTGGGAGAGGTTTTCGTCCTTACTGGGATGAACTGGGATGAACTGGGAGGGGCTGGGATGGGCTGGGATGGATTGGGATGGAATGGGAGGCACTGGGGGTTACTGGTTTATACTGGTTTGGGGTTTTTCGTTACTGGTTTGGGCTTTGGGCCTTACTGGGATGAACTGGGAGGGAATTGGGATGGACTGGGATTGAACTGGGATGGACTGGGATGGATTGGGATGAACTGGGATGGGGTTTGGGCTCACTGGGACTTACTGGTTTCACATCTTTCTTACTGGTTTGGGCCTTTTTCTTACTTGTTACTGGTTTGGAGTTTTTTTTCTTACTGGTTTATAGTGGTTTATACTGGTGTGGGGTCTGGGCTTATTGGGATGAACTGGGAGTCACTGGGATGAACTGGGATGGGGTTTGGGCTCACTGGGATGGGATTTGGGTTCACTGGGACTTACTGGTTTGGGTTTTTTCCTTACTGGTTTGGTCTTTTTTCTTGCTGGTTTGTACTGGTTTATACTGGTTTGGGCTCTGGGCTTACTGGGATGAACTGGGATGAACTGGGATGAACTGGGATGGGGTTTGGGGTCACTGGGAGGAGATTTGGGCTTACTGGGTCTTACTGGTTTCATGTTTTTTTCCTACTGGTTTGTACTGGTTTATACTGGTTTGGGCTCTGGGCTTACTGGGATGAACTGGGATGAACTGGAAGTCACTGGGATGAACTGGGATGGGGTTTGGGCTCACTGGGATGGGATTTGGTCTCACTGGGAGTTACTGGTTTTGCATTTTCCTTACTGGTTTGGTGTTTTTTTTCCCCATACTGCTCCATACTGGGTTATACTGGTCCATACTGGTCTATACTGGTTCATACTGGTTTTTGCTGGTGCAGGCACTGGTGCGGCAGGTCCTGGCCACCCTGCCCGTGGCCAGCTGGGGCCGAGCCTCGCTGGTGGCCAGCCTGGGCCGCGAGCTGGGGCTGGGGCTGGTGGCCTGTCCCAGTTCGGAGCCCTTACTGGGAGAACTGGTGGAGGCCGTGGGGTCCTGCGGGGACAGAGCTGTCCTGCGCAGGCGCCTGCGCTGCGAGTGCGCCGTCTGCGGCTGGGGGCTGCCGCGGAGACTGGTGAGTACTGGTTTGGACTGGTTTATACTGGGAGGGCACTGGGAGGGACTGGGAGGGACTGCGGGGTTACTGGTTTATACTGGGAGGGCACTGGGAAGTGATTTGGGGTGGAAAATGGGGAAAAATTCAGAAAAAATTCTGGAAAAACTGAGTTTTTTATACTGGTTTGTACTGGTTTTATACTGGTTAGTACTGGTTTATACTGGGAGGGCACTGGGGGTTACTGGGAGGGCGCTGGGAGGTACTGGTTTGTACTGGGAGGCACGGGGAGGGGCCAGGGCCGTCCTGCCCTGTGAGTGCGCTGTCTGCGGCTGGGGGCTGCCCCAGAGACTGGTGAGTACTGGTTTATACTGGTTTGGACTGGTTTATACTGGGAGGGACTGGGGAGGGACTGCGGGGTTACTGGTTTATACTGGGAGGGCACTGGGAGGTGATTTGGGGTGGAAAATGGGGAAAAATTCAGAAAAAATTGGGGAAAAACTGAGTTTTTTATACTGGTTTGTACTGGTTTTATACTGGTTAGTACTGGTTTATACTGGTTTATACTGGGAGGGCACTGGGAGGTACTGGTTTGTACTGGGAGGCACTGGGAGGGGCCAGGGCCATCCTGCACTGCGAGTGTGCCGTCTGCGGCTGGGGGCTGCCGCGGAGACTGGTGAGTACTGGTTTGGACTGGTTTGGACTGGTTTATACTGGTTTGGTACTGCTTTGTACTGGTTTGTACTGGGACGGCACTGGGAGACACTGGGAGGGGATTTGGAGAAGTTTTGGGGTGGGAAATGGAGAAAAATTGGGGAAAAATTCTAGAAAAATGGAGTCTTTTATACTGGTTTGTACTGGTTTTATACTGGTTTGGACTGGGGGGATACTGGTTTATACTGGGAGGGCCCTGGGGGGGATTTGGGTTATACTGGTTTGTACTGGGAGGCACTGGGAGGGGACAGGGCCGTCCTGCCCTGTGAGTGCGCCGTCTGCGGCTGGGGGCTGCTGCGGAGACTGGTGAGTACTGGTTTGTACTGGTTTGGACTGGCTTATACTGGTTTATATTGGTTTATACTGGGAGGGACTGGGGGGTTACTGGTTTATACTGGGGAGGGACTCGGAGGTAATTTGGGATGGAAAATTGGAGAAAAAATTGGGAAAAATGCTGGAAAATTGGGATTTTTTTTGTACTGGTTTATACTGGTTTGTACTGGTTTATACTGGTTTATACTGGGAGGCCACTGGTTTATAGTGGGAGGGACTGGGGAGGGACTGGGAGGTGATTTGGGGTGGAAAATGGAGAAAAATGGGAAAAAATGCCAGAAAAATTGAGTTTTTTATACTGGTTTGTATTGGTTTGGACTGGGGCATTACTGGTTTGTACTGGGAGAGCACTGGGGAGGGACTGGGCTATACTGGGATGAACTGGGAGGGGATTTGGGGCTACTGGGATGAACTGGGATGAACTGGTCTGCCGTTCTAACTGACAGAACTCCATTGGGAATAACTGTACCATTACTGGTTTGTACTGGTCCATACTGGTTTGTACTGGTGTGGGGTCACTGGGATGAACAGGGACTGATGGGAGGCTTACTGGGGTGAACTGGGAGTGGATTTGGGGCTACTGGGATGAACTGGGATGAGCTGGTTTTGCATTTTAATGGGCAGAACTCCATTGGGAACACCACCCCCCATTGTCCCCAATGGACTGGGCCCACCACAGTCCCTTACTGGTCCATACTGGTTTGTACTGGTTTGTACTGGTTCATGGTGACTGGGGCTTACTGGGAGTGGGATTCGGGTTACTGGGGTGAACTGGGAGTGGATTTTGAGTTACTGGGGCAAACTGGGATGAACTGGGATGAACTGGTTTGCCATTCGAACCGACGGAACTCTACTGGAAATAACCGCACTGTTACTGTTTTATACTGGTTTATACTGGTTTATACTGGTTTATACTGGTTTGTACTGGTGTGGGGTCACTGGAGGCTTACTGGGCTGAACTGGGAGTGGATTTGGGCCTACTGGGACAAACTGGGATGAACTGGGATGAACTGCTTTGCCATTCTAACGGGCGGAACTCCATTGGGAATGACTCCACTGTTACTGGTTTGTACTGGTTTATACTGGTTTATAATGGTTTGTACTGGTGTGGGGTCACTGGAGGCTTACTGGGCTGAACTGGGAGTGGGCTTGGGGCTACTGGGATGAACTGGGACAAACTGGGACAAACTGGGATGAACTGGGATGAACTGGTTTTGCATTTTAATGGGCAGAACACCATTGGGAACACCACCCCCACTGTCCCCAATGGACTGGGCCCACCCCAGTCCCTTACTGGTCCATACTGGTTTGTACTGGTTTGTACTGGTTCATGGTGACTGGGGCTTACTGGGAGTGGGATTCGGGTTACTGGGGTGAACTGGGAGTGGATTTTGAGTTACTGGGGCAAACTGGGATGAACTGGGATGAACTGGTCTGCCATTCTAACCGACGGAACTCTACTGGAAATAACCGCACTGTTACTGTTTTATACTGGTTTATACTGGTTTATACTGGTTTATACTGGTTTGTACTGGTGTGGGGTCACTGGAGGCTTACTGGGATGAACTGGGAGTGGATTTGGGCCTGCTGGGACAAACTGGGATGAACTGGGATGAACTGCTTTGCCATTCTAACGGGCGGAACTCCATTGGGAATGACTCCACTGTTACTGGTTTGTACTGGTTTATACTGGTTTATACTGGTTTATAGTCGTGTGGGGTCACTGGAGGCTTACTGGGCTGAACTGGGAGTGGATTCTGAGTTACTGGGACAAACTGGTTTATACTGGTTTTGCATTTTAATGGGCAGAACACCATTGGGAACACCACCCCCATTAACCCCAATGGACTGGGCCCGCCCCAGTCTCTTACTGGTCCATACTGGTTTATACTGGTTCATGGTGACTGGGGTTTACTGGGAGCGGGATTAGGGTTACTGGGGTGAACTGAGAGTGGATTTTGAGCTACTGGGATGAACTGGGATGAACTGGTTTGCCATTCTAACCGACGGAACTCTACTGGAAATAACCGCACTGTTACTGTTTTATACTGGTTTGTACTGGTTTGTACTGGTTTATACTGGTTTGTACTGGTGTGGGGTCACTGGAGGCTTACTGGGATGAACTGGGAGTGGATTTGGGCCTACTGGGATGAACTGGGATGAACTGGGATGAACTGGGATGAACTGGTTTTGCATTTTAATGAGCTGATTCCTATAGAAAATACTACTGCCATTGTCCCCAATGGACTGGGCCCGCCTCAGTCCCTTACTGGTCCATACTGGTTTGTACTGGTTTGTACTGGTTCATGGTGACTGAGGCTTACTGGGAGTGGGATTCGGGTTACTGGGGTGAACTGGGAGTGGATTTTGAGTTACTGGGGCAAACTGGGATGAACTGGGATGAACTGGTTTGCCATTCGAACCGACGGAACTCCACTGGGAATAACCGCACTGTTACTGTTTTATACTGGTTTGTACTGGTTTATACTGGTTTATAATGGTTTGTACTGGTGTGGGGTCACTGAGGGCTTACTGGGATGAACTGGGAGTGGATTTGGACCTACTGGGATGAACTGGGACAAACTGGGATGAACTGGGATGAACTGGTTTTGCATTTTAGTGGGCAGAACTCCATTGGGGACACCACCCCCATTGTCCCCAATGGACTGGGCCCGCCCCAGTCCCTTACTGGTCCATACTGGTTTGTACTGGTTTGTACTGGTTCATGGTGACTGGGGTTTACTGGGAGCGGGATTAGGGTTACTGGGGTGAACTGGGAGTGGATTTTGGGCTACTGGGATGAACTGGGATGAACTGGTTTGCCATTCTAACCAGCGGAGCTCCATTGGGAATGACTCCACTGTTACTGGTTTGTACTGGTTTGTACTGGTTTATACTGGTTTATTCTGGTTTGTACTGGTGTGGGCTCACTGGAGGCTTACTGGGATGAACTGGGAGTGGATTTGGGCCTACTGGGACAAACTGGGATGAACTGGTTTTGCATTTTAATGGGCAGAACTCCATTGGGAACACCACCCCCATTGTCCCCAATGGACTGGGCCCGCCCCAGTCCCTTACTGGTCCATACTGGTTTGTACTGGTTTGTACTGGTTCATGGTGACTGAGGCTTACTGGGAGTGGGATTCGGGTTACTGGGGTGAACTGGGAGTGGATTTTGAGTTACTGGGGCAAACTGGGATGAACTGGGATGAACTGGTTTGCCATTCTAACCGACGGAACTCCACTGGAAATAACCGCACTGTTACTGTTTTATACTGGTTTGTACTGGTTTATACTGGTTTATACTGGTTTGTACTGGTGTGGGGTCACTGGAGGCTTACTGGGCTGAACTGGGAGTGGATTCTGAGTTACTGGGACAAACTGGTTTATACTGGTTTTGCATTTTAATGGGCAGAACACCATTGGGGACACCACCCCCATTGTCCCCAATGGACTGGGCCCGCCCCAGTCCCTTACTGGTCCATACTGGTTTGTACTGGTTTGTACTGGTTCATGGTGACTGGGGTTTACTGGGAGCGGGATTAGGGTTACTGGGGTGAACTGGGAGTGGATTTTGGGCTACTGGGATGAACTGGGATGGACTGGTTTGCCATTCTAACCGGCGGAACTCCATTGGGAATGACTCCACTGTTACTGGTTTGTACTGGTTTGTACTGGTTTATACTGGTTTATACTGGTTTGTACTGGTTTGTACTGGTGTGGGCTCACTGGAGGCTTACTGGGATGAACTGGGAGTGGATTTGGGCCTACTGGGACAAACTGGGATGAACTGGGATGAACTGGTTTTGCATTTTAATGGGCAGAACTCCATTGGGAACACCACCCCCATTGTCCCCAATGGACTGGGCCCACCCCAGTCCCTTACTGGTCCATACTGGTTTGTACTGGTTTGTACTGGTTCATGGTGACTGAGGCTTACTGGGAGTGGGATTCGGGTTACTGGGGTGAACTGGGAGTGGATTTTGAGTTACTGGGGCAAACTGGGATGAACTGGGATGAACTGGTCTGCCATTCTAACCGACAGAACTCCATTGGGAATGACTCCACTGTTACTGGTTTGTACTGGTTTATACTGGTTTATACTGGTGTGGGGTCACTGGGGCTTACTGGGCTGAACTGGGAGTGGATTTGGGCCTACTGGAACAAACTGGGATGAACTGGGATGAACTGGTTTTGCATTTTAATGAGCTGATTCCTATAGAAAATACTACTGCCATTGTCCCCAATGGACTGGGCCCGCCCCAGTCCCTTACTGGTCCATACTGGTTTGTACTGGTGCAGATGCAGTGGCTGCCCGGCTGCTCGTGCCCCCTGTGCCCCGAGTGCTTCCGAATGCACTTCACCGTGGGCGTCCGCGAGCGCGGCGTGGGCGCCCTGGGCTGCCCCAGCTGCGGCCGGCCCGACCTGCGCGACGACGCCCAGCGCCTCTGCTACTGGTCCACGCTGGAGCCCGGGGTAACTGGTTTATACTGGTTTATACTGGGAGGCGAAAAAACGGGGAGAAACGGTGAAAAAACGGTGAAAATCGGTGGGAAAATGGGGAAAATACGGGGAAAAATGGGGGAAAAATGCAAAAAAAATGAGGAAAAGGGGGTTGGAGGTTACTGGTTTGTACTGGTTTGGACTGGTTTATACTGGGAGGGACTGGTTTATACTGGGAGGGACTGAGAGGTGAAAAAATGGGGAAAAATGGTGAAAATATGGCCAAAAATGGGGGGAAAATGGCAAAAAAATGAGGAAAATGGGATTGGAGGTTACTGGTTTATACTGGTTTGGTACTGGTTTATACTGGGAGGGACTGGTTTATATTGGGAGGGACTGGGAGGTGAAAAAGGCGAAAATCGGTGAAAAAAATGGTGAAAATATGGCCAAAAATGGGGGGAAAATGGCAAAAAAATGAGGAAAATGGGAATGGTGGTTACTGGTTTATACTGGTTTGGTACTGGTTTATACTGGGACGGACTGGTTTATATTGGGAGGGAGTGGGAGGTGAAAAAATGGGGAAAAACGGTGGAAAAATGGGGAAAAATGGGATTTGGGGTTACTGGTTTGTACTGGTTTATACTGGGAGTGACTGGTTTATAATGGTTTATACTGGTTTGGACCGGTTTGGACTGGGAGCCCCCAGTTTGACTTGTTCTCTTACTGGTTTGTACTGGTTTGGTCTGGTCCATACTGGTCTATACTGGTGTCTATTGATTTCTATTAATTTCTATTGATTTCTATTGATTTCTATTGATTTACACTGGTCCATACTGGTCCATACTGGTCTGTATTGGTCTATACTGGGCCATACTGGTTTATACTGGTTTCTATTGATTCCTATTGATTTCCATTGATTTCTATTGATTTCCATTGATTCCTATTGATTTCTATTGATTTCTATTGATTTACACTGGTCCAAACTGGTTTATACTGGTCCAAACTGGTTCATACTGGTTTGTACTGGTTTCTATTGATTCCTATTGGTTTCCATTAATTTCTATTAATTCCTATTGATTTCTATTGCTTTCCATTAATTTTTATTAATTTTCATTAACTTTTATTAATTTTTATTGGGTTCTATTAATTCCTATTGGTTTCTATTGATTTCTATTGGTTCCTATTGATTTATACTGGTCCATACTGGTTTATACTGGTCCAAACTGGTCCATACTGGTTTCTATTGATTTCTATTAATTTTTATTAATTTCCATTAATTCCTATTGATTTCTATTGGTTTCTATTAATTTATACTGGTCTATACTGGTTTATACTGGTCCAAACTGGTTTATACTGGTCCATTCTGGTCCATACTGGTTTATACTGGTCTATCCTCATCCATACTGGTCTATTCTCATCCATACTGGTCTATACTGGTCCATACTGGTCCAAACTGGTCCATACTGGTTTCCATTGGTTCCTATTGTTTTCCATTGACTCACTTTGGTTTCCATTGATTTCTATTGATCCCCATTGCTTTCTATTGATTTATACTGGTTCATACTGGTTCATACTGGTTTATACTGGTTTGTACTGGTCCATACTGATCGATCCCAATCCAAACTGGTCCAAACTGGTTTTTACTGGGCAGCTGCGGCGCTGGCTGGACCCTGACACCTTCGGGTTGGTGACGCGGAAGCTGACGGAGCTGGAGCTGCTGAGGGACCCCCAGTTCCTGTGGTGCCCCCACGTACTGGTTCTTACTGGTTTATACTGGGAGGGGCTCGGGGGCGGCTGGGGGGGACTGGGATGGGCTGGGATGGGCCTGGGAGGGACTGGGATTGAACTGGGATGGACTGGGAGGGACTGGGATTGGACTGGGATGGACTGGGATGGGAGTGGGATTGAACTGGGAGGGATTGGGATTGGCCTGGGAGGGACTGGGAGGGACTGGGATGGACTGGGATTGAACTGGGAGGGACTGGGATGGACTGGGAGGGACTGGGAGGGACTGGGATGGACTGGGATTGAACTGGGAGGGACTGGGATGGACTGGGATGGGACTGGGATTGAACTGGGAGGAACTGGGATGGGACTGGGAGGGACTGGGATGGGACTGGGCTATACTGGGATGGACTGGGATTGAACTGGGAGGGACTGGGAGTTACTGCGATGGGACTGGGAGGGACTGGGATTGAACTGAGAGGGACTGGGATGAACTGGTTTGGGTTTTTTCCTTACTGGGAGTTACTGGTTCTTACTGGTTTGTGTTTTTCCCTTACTGGTTTGTACTGGTTTGGGGCCTGGGGGTTACTGGTTTGAACTGGGAGGGACTGGGATTGAACTGGGATTGAGCTGGGATTGAACTGGGATGGGCTAGGATTGAACTGGGATGGACTGGGAGGGGATTTGGGGTCACTGGGCTGAACTGGTTTGGGGTTTATCCCTTACTGGTTTATACTGGGACTTACTGGTTTTTACTGATCCAAACTGGTCCATACTGGTCTGAACTGGTCCATACTGGTTTGTACTGGTTTTTACTGGGAGCCCTCCCCCCCCAGTGCTCGTTCGGGTTCATCTTCGAGGGCGAGCGCGGCCCTGCCCAGTGCCCCCAGTGCCACCAGTGCTGCTGTCCCCGCTGCCAGCTCCCGGTACTGCTTTTTACTGGTTTATACTGGTTCTTACTGGTTCTTACTGGTTTGGGGTTTTTCTTTACTGGTTTGGGGTTTGGGGTCACTGGGAGGGACTGGGATGAACTGGGAGGGGATTTGGGGTTACTGGGATGGACTGGGATGGGTTTTTTCTTTACTTGTTTGGGTTTTTTCCCTTACTGGTTTATACTGGTTTTTACTGGTTTATACTGGTTTGGGTTTTTTCTTTACTGGTTTGGAGTTTTTTGTTACTGGTTTGGGAAAAAAAAAATCCCTCAAAACATCCCCAAAAAAATCTCAAAAAAACTCCCCTAAAAATCTAAAGTAATTCCTAAAAAAATCCTCTAAACATTCTCCAAAAATTCCCCAAATTAAAAAAAAAATTCCTAAAAAATCCCAAATAAAAAACTCCCAAAAACAGTCTCAAAAATCCCAAAAAAATCCCCCCAAAAATCCCCAAAATACCCCAAAAATGCCAAATTTTTTTTTAAATCCCCAAAAACCCCCAAAGAAATTCCCAAAAAAATCCCCCAAAAATCCCCAAAAAATCCAAAAAAAATCCTGAAAATATTCCTGAAAATATCCCAAAACACCCAAAAAAATCCCAAAAATCCAAAAAAAATGCCCCAAAAAATCCCCAAAAAATCCCCAGAAAGCCAAAAAAGCCTTTAAAAAAAATTTAAAAGATCTCCAAAAAATCCAAAGAAATTTTTAAAAAATCCTAAAAAACTCCCCCCCCAAAAAAAAATTCTCTAAAACCCCCCCAAAAAATCTCCCAAAATTCCAAAAAAAATTTTAAAAAATCCCAAAAAATTCCCCAAAAAATCCCCAAAAACCCAAAGAAATCTCAAAAAATAAAAAAATTTCAAAAAATCCCCCCAAAATCCCAAAAAATAAAAAAACCCTAAAAAAACTCCCCAAAAAAGAAAAAAAAATTCCCCCAAAAAATCCCCAAAAAAATCCCCAAAAATTCCCCCCAAAAATTTTTAAAAATCAAAAAAAATTCCCAAATAATCCCCAAGCCATTCCCCACCCCCGGGGCAGATTTTGGGTGAATTTGGGGTGAATTTTGGGTGAATTTTGGGTTTTTTTGGCAGTGGGACCCGCGGCACGGAGCTCTGTCCTGCGCCGATTTTGGGGCGTGGCTTCAATCCCACAATGCACCGGGGCCTGGCCCGGGCCTCTCTGCCTTCCTGGAGGAGATCGGAATTGGTGAGAAAAAGGAGGATTTGGGGAAAATTCCCAAAATTCGGGGTTTTTTGGGAATTTTTGGGGAAAAAAATGGGAATTTTGGGAGATATTTGGGGATTTTGGAGGACTTCCGGGTTTGTTTGCAATCCCACAATGCACCGGGGCCTGGCCTGGGCCTCTCTGCCTTCCTGGAGGAGATCGGAATCGGTGAGAAAAAGGAGGATTTGGGGAAAATTCCCAAAATTTGGGGATTTTTTGGGAATTTTTGGGGAAAAAAATGGGAATTTTGGGAGATTTTGTGGGATTTTGGAGGACTTCCGGGTTTGTTTGCAATCCCACAATGCACCGGGGCCTGGCCTGGGCCTCTCTGCCTTCCTGGAGGAGATCGGAATCGGTGAGAAAAAGGAGGATTTGGGAAAATTTGGGGGAAAAATCGGGAATTTTGGGAGGAAAAAACCGAAATGTTTGGATTTTGGGGAAAAAATTGGGAATTTTTGGGAAAAAAACGGGAATTTTTGGGGATTTTTTGGGAAAAAAATGGGAATTTTGGGGATTTTTGGAGGACTTCCGGGTGTGGCTGCTATCCCATAATGCATCGGGCCTGGCCCGGGAGAGATCGGAATCGGTGAGAGAAACGAGGATTTTGATAAAATTTGGGGGAAAAATTGGGAATTTTGGGAGGATTTTGGGAAAAATTGGGGATTTCGGGAAAATTCGGGAGGATTTGGGGAAGTTTGGGATAGAATTTTGGGAATTTTTGGGGAAAAAATTGGGAATTTTAGGAATTTTTGGGACTTCCGGGTTTGGCTGCTATCCCACAATGCACCGGGGCCTGGCTTGGGCCTCTCCACTTTTTTTTTTTTTTTTGGTGAATTTTGGGGAAATTTGGGAAATTTGGGGAATTTTGGAGAGAAAAAAAAAAGCAAAATTTTGGGGGAAAATAGAATTTTTAGGGAAAAAAAGGGAAATTTTTGTGCCTTTTGGGGAAATTTGAGTCAATTTGGATCAATTTTGGGTCTGTTGGAGTCATTTTTTCTTAATTTTGAGTTATTTTTTCGCAATTTTGGGTCAATTTTGGACAATTTTTGGTCAATTTTGGGTCAACTTTGTGCAATTTTGGGTCAATTTTTCCCAATTTTGTGTCGACTTTTCCCAATTTTTGGTCATTTTCCCCAATTTTGGTCAACTTTGTGTCAATTTTCTCTAACTTTGGGTAACTTGATGTCAACTTTTCCCAATTTTGGGTCAATTTTGGTCAATTTTTCCCAATTTTGGGTGATTTTTGTGTCCATTTTTCCCAATTTTGTGTCAATTTTGGTCAATTTGGGGTCAATTCTGTGTAATTTTGCCCAATTTTGGGTCAATTTTCAGAAATTTTTCCGATTTCGGGTCCATTTAGGTCCATTTTGGGTCAATTTTTGGCAATTTTTCCCAATTTTGGGTCAATTTTTCCCAATTTTGGGAAATTTGGTGTCAATTTTTTGCAATTTTGGGTCAATTTTGGGTCAATTTTGGGCCATTTTGGGTCAATTTTTTGCGATTTTTGAGTAATTTTGGGTAATTTTTCCCAATTTTGGGTAATTTTGTGTCAATTTTTTCCAATTTTGGGTCTATTAAGGTCAATTTTGTGTCAATTTTGTATAATTTTTATCAATTCTGCTTCAATTTTGGGTCAATTTAGGTCAATTTCCGTCCATTTTGGGTCAATTTTTCGCTATTTCCTCCAATTTTGTGTGAATTTTTCCCAATTTTGGTCAATTTTGGGTCAAATTTTGTCATTTCTGGGGTAATTTTGGGTCAATTTTTCTGAATTTTGGGTAATTTTGTGTCAATTTTCCCAATTTTGAGTAATTTTATGTCAATTTTTCTGGATTTTGTGTGAATTTTTTCCAATTTTGTGTAATTTGGTGTCAATTTTTCCCAATTTTGGATAATTTTCCCCAATTTTGGGTCAATTTTGTGTCAATTTTTCCCAATTTTGTGTCAATTTTTCCCAATTTGGGGTAATTTGGTGTCAATTTTTCCCAATTTTGGGTCAATTTTGGGTTAATTTAGGTCAATTTAGGTCAATTTTGGGTCACTTTTTCTCAATTTTAGGTAATTTGGTGTCAATTTTTCCAATTTTGGGTCAATTTTGTGTCAATTTTTCCCAATTTTGTGCCAATTTTGGTCCATTTTGGGTCAATTTTTCCCAATTTTGGGTAATTTGGTGTCAATTTTTCTCAATTTTGTGTCAATTTGGGTTCATTTTATGTCAATTTTTCGTTATTTTCTCCAATTTTGTGCAAATTTTTCCCAATTTTGTTCAATTTTTTGTCAATTTTCCCTAACTTTGGGTAATTTGATGTCAACTTTTCCCAATTTTGGGTCAATTTTGGTCAATTTTCCCCAATTTTGGGTGATTTTTGTGTCCATTTTTCCCAATTTTGTGTCAATTTTGGTCAATTTGGGGTCAATTCTGTGTAATTTTGCCCAATTTTGGGTCAATTTTCAGAAATTTTTCCGATTTCGGGTCCATTTAGGTCCATTTTGGGTCAATTTTTGGCAATTTTTCCCAATTTTGGGTCAATTTTTCCCAATTTTGGGAAATTTGGTGTCAATTTTTTGCAATTTTGGGTCAATTTTGGGTCAATTTTGGGCCATTTTGGGTCAATTTTTTGCGATTTTTGAGTAATTTTGGGTAATTTTTCCCAATTTTGGGTAATTTTGTGTCAATTTTTTCCAATTTTGGGTCTATTAAGGTCAATTTTGTGTCAATTTTGTATAATTTTTATCAATTCTGCTTCAATTTTGGGTCAATTTAGGTCAATTTCCGTCCATTTTGGGTCAATTTTTCGCTATTTCCTCCAATTTTGTGTGAATTTTTCCCAATTTTGGTCAATTTTGGGTCAAATTTTGTCATTTCTGGGGTAATTTTGGGTCAATTTTTCTGAATTTTGGGTAATTTTGTGTCAATTTTCCCAATTTTGAGTAATTTTATGTCAATTTTTCTGGATTTTGTGTGAATTTTTTCCAATTTTGTGTAATTTGGTGTCAATTTTTCCCAATTTTGGATAATTTTCCCCAATTTTGGGTCAATTTTGTGTCAATTTTTCCCAATTTTGTGTCAATTTTTCCCAATTTGGGGTAATTTGGTGTCAATTTTTCCCAATTTTGGGTCAATTTTGGGTTAATTTAGGTCAATTTAGGTCAATTTTGGGTCACTTTTTCTCAATTTTAGGTAATTTGGTGTCAATTTTTCCAATTTTGGGTCAATTTTGTGTCAATTTTTCCCAATTTTGTGCCAATTTTGGTCCATTTTGGGTCAATTTTTCCCAATTTTGGGTAATTTGGTGTCAATTTTTCTCAATTTTGTGTCAATTTGGGTTCATTTTATGTCAATTTTTCGTTATTTTCTCCAATTTTGTGCAAATTTTTCCCAATTTTGTTCAATTTTTTGTCAATTTTCCCTAACTTTGGGTAATTTGATGTCAACTTTTCCCAATTTTGGGTCAATTTTGGTCAATTTTCCCCAATTTTGGGTGATTTTTGTGTCCATTTTTCCCAATTTTGTGTCAATTTTGGTCAATTTGGGGTCAATTCTGTGTAATTTTTCCCAATTTTGGGTCAATTTTCAGAAATTTTTCCGATTTTGGGTCCATTTAGGTCCACTTTGGGTCAATTTTTGGCAATTTTTCCCAATTTTGGGTCAATTTTTCCCAATTTTGGGAAATTTGGTGTCAATTTTTTGCAATTTTGGGTCAATTTTGGGCCATTTTTGGTCAATTTTTGGCAATTTTTCCCAATTTTGGGAAATTTGGTGTCAATTTTTTGCAATTTTGGGTCAATTTTGGGCCATTTTTGGTCAATTTTTGGCAATTTTTCCCAATTTTGGGAAATTTGGTGTCAATTTTTGCAATTTTGGGTCAATTTTGGGCCATTTTGGGTCAATTTTTTGCGATTTTTGAGTAATTTTGTGTCAATTTTTCCCAATTTTGGGTAATTTTGTGTCAATTTTTTCCAATTTTGGGTCCATTAAGGTCAATTTTGTGTCAATTTGGAACAATTTTTATCAATTCTGCTTCAATTTTGGGTCAATTTAGGTCAATTTCTGTCCATTTTGGGTCAATTTTTCGCTATTTCCTCCAATTTTGTGTGAATTTTTCCCAATTTTGGTCAATTTTGGGTCAAATTTTGTCATTTCTGGGGTAATTTTGGGTCAATTTTTCTGAATTTGGGGTAATTTTGTGTCAATTTTCCCAATTTTGAGTAATTTTATGTCAATTTTTCTGGATTTTGTGTGAATTTTTTCCAATTTTGTGTAATTTGGTGTCAATTTTTCCCAATTTTGGGTAAATTGGTGTCAATTTTTCCCAATTTTGGGTCAATTTTATGCAGTTTTTCTCAAACTTGGATCAATTCTCTGTGATTTTCTCCAATTTGGGTTCATTTTGTGACAATTTTTTGCTATTTTTCCGAATTCTGCGTCATTTGATGTCAACTTTTCTGAATTTTGGGACAATTTTTCCCAATTTTGGGTAATTTGGTGTCAATTTTTCTCAATTTTGTGTCAATTTGGGTTCATTTTGTGTCAATTTTTTGCAATTTTCTCCAATTTTGTGCAAATTTTTCCCAATTTTGTTAATTTTTTGTCAATTTTTCCCAATTTTGGTTAATTTGATTTCAATTTTTCCCAAGTTTGGGTCAATTTTGGTGAATTTTTCCCAATTTTGTGCTAATTTAGGTCAATTCCACTCAATTTTGAGTCAATTTTGGGCAATTTCCCCCAATTTGGTGTCAATTTTTCCCAATTTTGGTCAATTTTAGGTCAATTTTGGGTCAATTTTTCCCAATTTTAGGTAACTTGGTGTCAATTTTTCCCAATTTTGTGTCAATTTTGGGCCATTCTGGATCAATTTTGGTCCATTTTGGGTCAATTTTTCCGAATTTTGGGTCAATTTTGATCAATTTTGTGCCAATTTTGGTCCATTTTGGGTCAAATTTTGTCATTTCTGGGGTAATTTTGGGTCAATTTTTCCGAATTTTGGGTCAATTTTCCCCTAATTTCATGTTTTTCCCCTCCCAGTTTGCCCCCAGTGCAGTCACTGGTTTTCCCTGGCCCGCGGGGGATGTTTGCATTTCTGTTTTGGGTTCATTTTGGGTCAAATTTTGTCATTTTTGGTCAATTTTGTGTCAATTTTTCCCAATTTTGAGTCAATTTAGGTAAATTGCAGTCACTTTTGGGTCAATTTTGGGTCCATTTTGGGTCAATTTTGGGCAATTTTCCCCAATTTTGGGTCAATTTTGTGTCAATTTTTCTGAATTTTGTGTGAATTTTTTCCAATTTTGTGTAATTTGGTGTCAATTTTTCCCAATTTTGGATAATTTTCCCCAATTTTGGTCAATTTTGTGTCAACTTTGCCCAATTTTGGGTCAATTTTTCCCAATTTTGGGTAATTTGGTGTCAATTTTCCCCAATTTTGTGTCAATTTGGGTTCATTTTGTGTCAATTTTTCGTTATTTTCTCCAATTTTGTGCAAATTTTTCCCAATTTTGTTCAATTTTTTGTCAATTTTTCCCAATTTTTGGTCAATTTTGGTGAATTTTTCCCAATTTTGAGTCAATTTAGGTCAATTCCAGTCAATTTTGGGTCAATTTTGGTCCATTTTGGGTCAATTTTGGGCAATTTCCCCCAATTTGGTGTCAATTTTTCCCAATTCTGGGTCAATTTTGGGTCAATTTAGGTCAATTTTTTGTCAATTTTTCTCAATTTTAGGTAATTTGGTGTCAATTTTTCCAATTTTGGGTCAATTTTGTGTCAATTTTTCTCAATTTTAGGTAATTTGGTGTCAATTTTTCCAATTTTGGGTCAATTTTTTGTCAATTTTTCTCAATTTTGTGCCAATTTTGGTCCATTTTGGGTCAATTTTTCCCAATTTTGGGTAATTTGGTGTCAATTTTTCTCAATTTTGTGTCAATTTGGGTTCATTTTGTGTCAATTTTTTGCAATTTTCTCCAATTTTTTGTCAATTTTTCCCAATTTTGGTCAACTTTGGGTCAAATTTTGTCATTTCTGGGGTAATTTTGGGTCGATTTTTCCGAATTTCGGGTCAATTTTCCCCTAATTTCATGTTTTTCCCCTCCCAGTTTGCCCCCAGTGCAGTCACTGGTTTTCCCTGGCCCGCGGGGGATGTTTGCACTTTCATTTTGGGTCAACTTTGGGTCAAATTTTGTCATTTTTGGTCTATTTTGGGTCAATTTTTCCCAATTTTGAGTCAATTTAGGTCAATTCCAGTCACTTTTGGGTCAATTTTGGGCAATTTCCCCCAATTTGGTGTCAATTTTTCCCAATTTTGGGTCAATTTTGGGTTAATTTAGGTCAATTTAGGTCAATTTTGGGTCACTTTTTCTCAATTTTAGGTAATTTGGTGTCAATTTTTCCAATTTTGGGTCAATTTTGTGTCAATTTTTCCCAATTTTGTGCCAATTTTGGTCCATTTTGGGTCAATTTTTCCCAATTTTGGGTAATTTGGTGTCAATTTTTCTCAATTTTGTGTCAATTTGGGTTCATTTTGTGTCAATTTTTTGCAATTTTCTCCAATTTTTTGTCAATTTTTCCCAATTTTGGTCAACTTTGGGTCAAATTTTGTCATTTCTGGGGTAATTTTGGGTCGATTTTTCCGAATTTTGGGTCAATTTTCCCCTAATTTCATGTTTTTCCTCTCCCAGTTTGCCCCCAGTGCAGTCACTGGTTTTCCCTGGCCCGCGGGGGATGTTTGCACTTTCGCTGCTCTCAGTGCCAACACCAATTCTGCGCAGGATGTGGAGAGACCTTCCAGCGCCCTGGGGTGACTGGGGACACTGGGAGGGACTGGGAGGGACTGGGAGGGACTGGGAGGGGGGAAATGGGGAGAAAGGGCGAAAAAAACGGTGAAAAAATGGTGAAAAACGGTGAAAAAATGGTGAAAAAACGGTGAAAAAATGGGGAAAATGTGGTAAAAATGGCGGAAAAATGAGGAAAATATGAGGAAAAATAATGGGGAAAAAATTGGGAAAAAATTGGGGAAAAATGGGGAAAATATGAGGAAAAATGTGGGGAAAAATTGGAAAAGATGGGGAAAAACTGGTGAAAAAATGGGGAAAATATGAGGAAAAATGGGGGAAAAATTGGGGAAAAAATGAGGAAAAAATGGGAAAAAATTTGGGGAAAAATTGGTGAAAAAATGGGGAAAATATGAGGAAAAATGGGGAAAAAAATTGGGAAAAATTGGGGGGAAAATGGGGAAAACATGAGAAAAAACTGGGGGAAAAATAGGGAAAAAAATTGGAAAAATGGGGAAAATATGAGGAAAAATGGGAAAAAAAGAGGAAAATATGGGGAAAATATGAGGAAAAATGGTGAAAAAATTGGGGAAAAATGGGGAAAAATGGGGAAAAAATTTGGGAAAAATTTGGGGAAAAAATGGGAAAAAAACCAGTGAAAAATGGTGAAAAAATGGGAAAATATGAGGAAAAATGGGGAAAAATTGGGAAAAAATGGGGGAAAAATGGGGAAAACATGAGAAAAAACTGGGGGAAAAATAGGGAAAAAAATTGGAAAAATGGGGAAAATATGAGGAAAAATGGGAAAAAAAGAGGAAAATATGGGGAAAATATGAGGAAAAATGGTGAAAAAATTGGGGAAAAATGGGGAAAAATGGGGAAAAAATTTGGGAAAAATTTGGGGAAAAAATGGGAAAAAACCAGTGAAAAATGGTGAAAAAATGGGGAAAATATGAGGAAAAATGGGGAAAAATTGGGAAAAAATGGGGGAAAAAAGGGGAATAAATGGGGGGAAAGTGGTGAAAAAATGGGGAAAGAATAGGGGAAATATGGGAAAAAATTTGGGAAAAAATGGAGAAAAAATGGGGAAAAATTTGGGGAAAAATGGGGTAAAAATGGGGAAAAAATCGGGAAAAGAAACTTTAAAATTGGGATGTGGGTACTGGTTTGGACTGGTATATACTGGGAGGAACTGAGATTCAGTTTTTTCCCCAAATTTCCCCTAATTTCCCCCAAATTTTCCCCATTTTTTATAATAATTCAGGTCAATTTAGTGTCAATTTTTTGTCGTTTTATGTCAACTTCATTCTGATTTTTTTCCCCAATTTTCCCCAAACTTTCTCTGAATTTTTCCCCAAATTCTCCCCAAATTTTCCCCATTTTTCCCTGAATTTTTCCCCAATTTTCCCCCAAATTTCCCCCATTTTTCCCCCAAATTTTCCCCAAATTTTCCCCAAACATTCCCCAAATTTTTCCCAATTTTTCCCCCAATTTTTCCCCAAATTTTCCCCAATTTTCCCCATTTTTCCCTGAATTTTTCCCTTAATTCTCCCAAAATTTCCCCAATTTTTCCCCAAGTTTTCCCCATTTTTTCCCCAAGCTTTCCCTGAATTTTCCCCCAAATTTCCCCAAATTTTCCCCAAACTTTCCCCAAATTTCCCCCATTTTTTTCCCCAATTTTCCTAAAATTTTCCCCAAATTTCCGCAATTTTTCCCCAACTTTTCCCCAAATTTTCCCCAATTTTTCCCCTAATTTTCCCCCAAATTTCCCCATTTTTTCCCCAAACTTTTCCTGAATTTTTCCCCCAAATTTCCCCAAATTTTCCCCATATTTCCCCCAAATTTCCCCCATTTTTCCCCAAAATTTCCCCAAATCTTCCCCAAACTTTCCCCCAATTTTCCCCAATTTTTCCCTGAATTTTTCCCCAACTTTCCCCCAAATTTTTCCCCAAATTTCCCCAATTTTCCCCCATTTTTTCCCCAAATTTTCCCCAATTTTCCCCCAAATTTCCCCAAACTTTTCCCCATTTTTCCTCCAATTTTCCCTGAATTTTTCCCCAAATTTCCCCAATTTTTCCCCGAAGTTTCTCCAATTTTCCCCCAAATTTTCCCCAAATTTTTCCCAATTTTTCCCCGAATTTCCCAAACTTTCCCCAAATTTCCGCAATATTTCCCCATTTTTCCCTGAATTTTCCCCAATTTTCCCCAACTTTTCTCCAATTTTTCCCCCGAAATTTCCCCAAATTTCCCCATTTTTTCCTCAAATTTTCCCCAAATTTTCCCCAATTTTCCCCAACTTTTCCCCAAATTTTCCCTGAATTTTTCCCCAATTTTCCCCCCATTTTCCCCCAATTTTTCCCCAAATTTTTCCCAAATTTCCCCAAATTTCTCCAAACTTTCCCTAAACTTTCTCCTTTTTTTCCCCAATTTTTCCCCAAATTTTCCCAATTTTCCCCAAATTTTCCCTGATTTTTTCCCTAATTTTTCCCCCATTTTTTCCCCAAATTTCCCCATTTTTTCCCCCAAATTTCCCCATTTTTTCCCCCAAATTTCCCCATTTTTTCCCCCAAAATTCCCCATTTTTCCCCCAATTTCCCCAAATTCCCCAAATTTCCCCAAATTTTTCCCAATTTTCCCCAATTTTTCCCCAATTTTTCCCAAACTTTCCCCAAATTTCCCCATTTTTTCCCCAAACTTTCCCTGAATTTTCCCCAATTTTCCCCAACTTTTCTCCAATTTTTCCCCGAAATTTCCCCATATTTTCCCCGTTTTTCCCCAAATTTTCCCCAATTTTCCCCATTTATTCCCCAATTTTCCCCCATATTTTCCCCAAATTTTCCCTAATTTTTCCCCCATTTTTTCCCCAAAATTCCCCAAAATTTCCCCAATTTTTCCCTGAACTTTTCCCCATTTTTCCCCCAATTTTCCCCATTTTTCCCTGAATTTTTCCCCAATTTTTCCCCATATTTTTCCCAAATTTCCCCAAATTTTTCCCCAATTTTTCCCCAAATTTCCCCAAATCTCCCCAAACTTTCCCCAATATTTCCCCAATTTTCCCCAAATTTTCCCAAATTCTCCCCAAAATTTCCCTGATTTTTCCCCAAACTTTCCCCAATTTTCCCCATTTTTTCCCCAACTTTCCCCCAAATTTTTCCCCAAATTTCCCCAAACTTTTCCCCATTTTTCCCCCAATTTTCCCCATTTTTCCCTAAATTTTTCCCCAATTTTCCCCAACTTTTCTCCAATTTTTCCCCGAAATTTCCCCAAATTTCCCCCATTTTTTTCCCCAAATTTTCCCCAATTTTCCCCCAAATTTCCCCAAACTTTTCCCCATTTTTCCTCCAATTTTCCCCATTTTTCCCTGAATTTTTCCCCAATTTTTCCCCAACTTTTCCCCAACTTTCCCCAAATTTCCCCCATTTTTTTCCCCAAAGTCTCCTTGATTTTTCCCCCATTTTTTCCCCAAATTTTCCCAAATTTTCTCCCAATTTTCCCCATTTTTCTCTGAATTTTTCCCCAACTTTTCCCCCAAATTTTTCCCCAAATTTTCCCTAATTTTTCCCCAATTTTTTCCCCAAAATTCCCCCAAAATTTCCCCAATTTTTCCCTGAATTTTTCCCCAATTTTCCCCCATATTTCCCCCAAATGTCCCCATTTTGTCCCCAAATTTCCTCATTTTTTCCCCAAATTTTCCCCAAAATTCCCCAATTTTCCCCAATTTTCCCCCAAATTTTCCCAAAAATTCCCCAAATTTCCCCAAAATTCCCCAAATTTCCCCAAAATTCCCCAAATTCCCCCAATTTTTCCCCAAATTTCCCCAAATTTCCCCAAATTTTCCCTGATTTTTTCTCCCAATTTTTCCCCAAATTTCCCCAAATTTCCCCAAAATTTCCCCAAATCTTCCCCAAACTTTCCCCAAATTTCCCCCATTTTTTTCCCCAAACTCTCCTTGATTTTTCCCCCATTTTTTCCCCAAATTTTCCCCAATTTTCCCCCAATTTTCCCCATTTTTCTTTGAATTTTCCCCCAAATTTCCCCCAAATTTTTCACCAAATTTCCCCATTTTTTCCCCATTTTTTCCCCATTTTTCCCTGAATTTTCCCCCATTTTTCCCCCAACTTTCCCCCAAATTTTTCCCCAAATTTCCCCAATTTTCCCCGAATTTTCTCCCAAATTTTTCCCCAATTTTCCCCAAATTTCCCCAATTTTTCCCCAATTTTCCCCCAAAATTTTCCCCAAATTTCCCCAATTTTCCCCCCATTTTTCCCCAAATTTTCCCCGATTTTCCCCATTTTTCCCCCAATTTTCCCCATTTTTCCCTGAATTTTTCCCCAATTTTCCCCCATATTTTCCCCAAATTTCCTGCAAACTCTCCTTGATTTTTTCCCCAAATTTCCCCATTTTTTCCCCAAATTTCCCCATTTTTTCCCCAAATTTTCCCCAAAATTCCCCAAATTTCCCCAATTTTTCCCCAAACTTTTCCCAATTTTTCCCCAATTTTTTTAATAATTTAGCTCAATTTAGTGTCAATTTTCTGTCATTTTAGGTCAATTTCATTCTGATTTTTTCTTCTTTTTTTCCCCATTTTCCCCCCAAATTTTCCCCAAATTTCCCCGAACTTTCCCCCATTTTTTCCCCAAATTTCCCCAAATTTTCCCCAAATTTCCCCAATTTTTCCCCAAATTTTCCCCAAATTTTCCCCAAATTTTCCCAAATTCTCCCCAAAATTTCCCTGATTTTTCCCCAAACTTTCCCCAATTTTCCCCATTTTTTCCCCAACTTTTCCCCAAATTTTCCCCAAATTTCCCCAATTTTTCCCCAAACTTTCCCCATTTTTTCCTCAATTTTTTCCCCAACTTTTCCCAATTTTTCCCTCAATTTTCCCCAAATTTCCCCAAATTTCCCCAAACTTTCCCTAAACTTTCTCCATTTTTTCCCCAATTTTTCCCCAAATTTTCCCCAATTTTTCCCCAAATTTTCCCCAATTTTCCCCGAATTTTCTCCCAAATTTTTCCCCAATTTTCCCCAAATTTCCCCAATTTTTCCCCAATTTTCCCCCAAAATTTTCCCCAAATTTCCCCAATTTTCCCCCATTTTTCCCCAAATTTTCCCCGATTTTCCCCATTTTTCCCCCAATTTTCCCCATTTTTCCCTGAATTTTTTCCCCAATTTTCCCCCATATTTTCCCCCAAATTTCCTGCAAACTCTCCTTGATTTTTTCCCCAAATTTCCCCATTTTTTCCCCAAATTTCCCCATTTTTTCCCCAAATTTTCCCCAAAATTCCCCAAATTTCCCCAATTTTTCCCCAAACTTTTCCCAATTTTTCCCCAATTTTTTTAATAATTTAGCTCAATTTAGTGTCAATTTTCTGTCATTTTAGGTCAATTTCATTCTGATTTTTTCTTCTTTTTTTCC